>CM076578.1:1253999978-1254307055 GCA_034641835.2 Pinus albicaulis | reverse complement strand
TGAGTCCATGGGATCAGTTGAGGATGCTTCTGGGGAGCGTATGCGCCTGGGCGCAGATGATGACAATAGGCCTGGGAGCCGTTCTCTCCAAAGAAAAGGTGAGCGGGGCCGAGGACCTCACTAGAGATACTCTGGGTGATGAGTCACTAGTGACGATTCAGCCAGAGCAGCATATGATGGAGCCTGAGTCAGTAGAGGAGGATACTATGCACATCATGCATGATAGTCCTTTGGGGGAGAGCCAGATGGAGGCTCACATTGATTCTATGATGGATATGCGGCTAATCTTGGGGACAACCACTGATGAGGAGCAATCAGATGCACAGACATCGAGTACGGTGACAGTAGTTGCAGATCCATATCCTCTAGAGATGTTGGAGGTTGATGGGATAGTTCTGCAGGGGGCTAGGGGACAGCAGGAGTATTACATTCCCGATGAGAGGGATGAGCTGTTGGAGATGGTGGAGCATCCATATTTGGGCCGACACATTGATGAGGTGCAGATAGATGTACATGTAGTCGGCAAAGCTGTAGTACTTTCAGTGAGTAGCACTCTCCAGGAGTACATCGATGGGGCTTGCAGCACATCTTGCCCACGTTAGCCCATTATAGAGAGAGGGGATTTCTTCTACAGGCAGCTTTGGTTGGCAGACAGGGCAGAGCAGTGTGAGCTGATTACAGGCTGGCGACAACATTCCAGGTGTGTTCCATATGCAGTTGTTGCTACATTGGATTCTTCTTCCAGGATGGATTGGTGAGAGATCATGAGTTGGTACCTTCTTGATGGTACGATATTCTTTGTAGGGCGCACAACGGAGCAGGGGCCCTTAGACATGACATATGATACAGATTCTAGTTGGTAGTGGGGCACAGATCGACATTTCTTCAGCATCCCATCCCTGTTTCAGGAGAGCAGGATCAACATTGGATTTAGTCAGGGGTTGGATTGGAGAGCGGTGATGAGTTGGTACACAGTTTGTGGGGCAGCGTACACCGTCATAGATACAGTGCAGCAGGAGACGTGGTCTTCACCTCTTAGAGCATCAGTTATAGCCAGAGGCAGTGTGCAGTCCAAGCTGTTGGACTTGGGCGATGATTGGCCATCGTGGCGCGGGGATCCAGGAGGATTGTTTGTTCACTGGTACAGTGAGAGATCAGTTTGGGATCCCGGCATTGAGGGGTCTATTCCGAGTGGTTTGACATAGGTGCATAGCAGCACCCAGAGGTTTGTATGGGATTCGGGCATTGGGTCTCAGTTGCGGTGGGCCAACAGAGTGGCCCACATATTTCGATTGCTTGAGGGCAAGCAATCTTGGGGCGAAAGGTCTGTAATATTCCCTTTTTTGGTGTCACCTATGATAGGGCTAGGATGGACTTCCAGAGTTAGAAGCATACCGGTCACAGGTACAGGTTGGTGTCATCAGCGGGCCCAGGGACTTTTTGGAGGAGTTTTGAGGAGTTTCTATGTGGTCAGGTGGCATTTGCTTGATATATTCCATCATCCGAGTAGTTTGGCTTTCATTCCGGTGCATTCCGACAACTTTCGGAAATTTGAGTTATTTATGGGCTTAACTCAGCTAATTACGCTCACGGTGGCATTCTGGGAGGAATACATGACATAACACCTTAGTGTAATAGCACATTGGAACCGGGACGAGGATACCTCCATGATGGGACAGTTGGACATGAGTTTCAGTGATCAGAGGAGACGTGGTAGCCGATTTACTCTTTTCTGCATTAAAAAGGAATATTTTAATAAGAGGGAAAATTGCTCCTTGAATAAAATAATAATAAAATAATGCTCTAGAAGGCTCCAAGAGATCTATAAAAGAAAGGGAGGAGGCCATTGAGGGATATCTTTTGGACCATGTTATTTTATTGTATGAGAGGTGTGAGATGTGGTTCTCTACTTTAGTCGTAGCCCCAGGACGGAAACCCTCGAGTGATTTGTGAGTGTTGGACAAAAACCCAACTCTCTTGAGGAGACTTCATTCAGAAGTTTCACAGAGCTTCAAGGATTGGTGTGAGGATCATTCAGATCTTCAACTTGTGCTTCAGTGGGTTTAGTGACAGCTTTTGCCATAGCCGATTTGCAGTTGTCTTCTTGCCGAGCCATCTACATCATTGCCAGTGTCATTCATCAGTTGGGCTAGAGATCTTTATGGGTTTTGCTCCGCTTGCTTGGAAAGCTCAGGTTCCGCTGTTCCTTTATGTTGATGTACGTTTTACCTTGGATTAATAAAATGGCCTAGTAATTTTATCGGCATCCATTGTGTTATATTGGTGGTTGTGTGTTTATTTCCATTTATTTTGCTGCTCAAGTCTATATCTGCATTTTTAGTTAAAATATCCCATTTGGGATATTACACGTGATTCCAACAAGTGGAATCAGAGCAACAGGTCTCAAGTTCAAAAATCACTTGACTCGTGTTGGCGGGGAGATTTTTGGACATTGGGTTCAACGCTCCCCGTGTGTTTCGCGACATGGCCTAACCGCCTCTCGTGGATCCTAACTCTGGAGATTGTAGCGGAGACTAAGGCCTGTGGGTTTTGGTCTAACGAAAATCGTGATTCCAACATGATTTTCTAGATTCTAGGAAGTTGGAGCTTTCTTTTCAATTGGAGTTGAATATTAAAGAAGTATTAGAAAAGCATTTAGGTGGTTTTTGTCCCAGAGGGGGTTTCCACCTTGAAAATTGTGTGCGTTTGTGTTCCTTTTGTTTACTACTATCATTGTAAAAACACTGATAATAATTGAAGATTAACTAATGCTATGAAAGATTAATAATAATACTAATTGAAAGGAATACTGATTCACCCCCCCTCTCAGTATTTCCAACATTGATCATACAACATTTCCCTTGCAACCTCGAAAATAATTCTATTCTTTCTCACTGCAATTTCATTGTACTCTGGATTATACGGAGCGGTCCACTCTCTTCTGATGCCTTCTCTTGCGCAGAACTCTGTGAAGTCTTTATCAATGTATTCTCCACCATTTTCTGATTGCAACGTCTTTACCCGCTTTCTTGTCAGATCCTCCACAGAGCTTTAAACTCCATGAATCGATCAAAGACTTCGTCCTTGGTCTTCAGAAAGTAGATCCAATTATTTATGGAATGGTCATCAATAAAGGTGACGAAATATGCGGCACCACTAAGAGCTCTAGTGGACATTGGTCCGCAAATTTCAGAGTGTATTAATCCCAACACGCTCTTAGCCCTACAGTTGCTTCTATGGTACGTTGCCTTGGCATACTTCTCTAATACGCACCCTCTACAAACATCATCTCGCTTGATGCTCAGTTCTGGAACTCCCGTGACAATCTTCTTGAGAATCCTTAAAGCCCCATGGTGTAAGTGCCCCATTCTCCTGTGCCATAGTTCATTCAAATCTTTCTCATCAGTGTTGCCTATCAACGCCATTGGGGATTCTAGCTGTAACTTGTAGAGTTTATTGCTCCTGACTCCGATTTGTGCCTTCTTCTTCCAACTTGGGTGTTTGATGTATACTCTTTTTCCAATGAAATAAACACCATAACCTTTGTTTTGAAGTTGTGACAAAGAGAGTAAGTTCATCCCCAAACCAGTCACATGCAACACATTTGTGGTTCTAAGCTTATTACCAGTTTGTGTTTGAAACACTATGGTACCTCTTCCAATAGGGGTACATTTCGCCTTATTTCCCATGGTGATTTTAAAATTCATCTGCTCTTCTTGCTAGCTCGAGAAACATTCTCGTACTCCCATCATGTGAGCAGAAGCTCCACTGTCAATATACCAAATCTCTGGAGAAACAAAGCTTGACACACAAGCAAATTCTTCTTCCAGTCTGGATGCCAAAACATAAATGTCATGATCCATCTGATCTTTCATGCTTTCCCTTTTCTTTGGAGAACTGCGTGAACCCTTATGAGTTGTTGTTGCAGCAATGTCTGATCTTCGTTCCGTTGCAGAATCTCCACTCCTATTACCCAATCTCAGCTCTGATACCATGTGAAAATTTTAATCTTGAAATACTATTGCAGTGATAGATTTATTTCTCCTACTTATTCTTACAAGTTATTTACAGAATTATTCCAGTAAATTTTGAAATAAGCACTACTGTAGTAATCACTCATGTATATGCAGAGAACAGAACAATAGAAAATACAAGCATAAGAATCAATCACATAGACAGCTATTTTTGGACAATTGTCCTCCGAAAAACCCAATGTGGGAAAACCGGTGCAGCAGATGAGCGTATATATTATTCTTCAGTAATGAAATATTTACAAGGAAGGTTTGATAGAAACAATTGAGAAAACTTCTTGAGATACACCTGAAAGAATTCTTCTACAGTCCTTGGAAGAATTTCTGACACCTGAGGGACTCACCATCCCTCCTTGCGTCACTCTAAGTCTCTCCTGCGTGCCCCTTTGCGCAGAGCCAGTGTATGCCTATGTTAGCACTGCGTGAGGCCTATGCATTGCTCCTGCGTGCTGCTTCTATGGTATTTTGTTGCCTTCTTCCCTCGAACCCTGACACTGCTAAAACCCTCTCCTTCCTTCCTCCTACAAATCTCCCTCTAAAATCGAATTCTATTCGTTCAAAATCGACTTCCCTTGGGTTACTAAACGCTTGCCTTCCAAATGACCCTAAAGCCTTCTTTTATAATCTTCTCATTGATGAAACAATGATCCAGATTAGAAGTCTAATCAATAGCTAAGATTAAAACTTGACTTCATCTTCATTCTCTAGAATATTCACACTCAGTTTTATTAATACCCATTAATTATTTTATTTCCCTAAAGTTTAGATTTAGGGTCTCCATTAAAATAATTAATTCTTTTAATAAAACATGAATCGAGTGGAATTTCCAAAAATGGTTTCTGGGTTCTTTGGAATACTGGTGTCTAAGCCTCCTCACGAAATTTGAGACTTAGATCACTTTCTGATGCTAAAAAAATCAACATCATAAAGGAGTCCCCAGATACTAGGGACCCAAGTCATCCCGCTCAATGTGAAGCACCCCTCGCCCCATGCGCAGACCCAAGATTTTGGGGTGTGAGAGTCTTCTCACCTCCTGTCAGTAAGCAAAGAACTTCTATGCTGCCAAACCACTGTCAACTCTATGGAAAGTTGTCCCACCGGAAAATCAATCCTAGGTACCTCAAGTGGGAACTTCTGAAGATACAACCCAAGTCCCATAAAATAGATCCCTCGACCGAGCATGTCAATCACGGCTGCCTCCTGCCAATCATATAGCCACCCAAGTAAGGTGTTATCCTGTCTCAACTGGTCTCTGGGAAGTGAAGTCCCTGCTATTGAACGGAGTCCCAATGGAAAATCTGGATGACCTCCCCATGTTAGAACCCACTCTCCCCAATCCGTAACCCAACTGCTCAGCCCTGTATCTCCCGGGTCCAAAACTAATCTCAAAGTGAGTCCACGAAGTGGATGTTGCCCCGGTGTGGTCATAACTGCGACCATCTTGTGCTCTTGCAAAGTCATCCACTCGGATAAACCTCTGCTACAAATACTATAAGGGGAAACTCCACTACAAGCAGGTCTATCCTGCTAAGGAACCCTGCCAAGGTTACCATCTAACAATTCACATCCAGTCTCCTGTCGAAACAATAGTGAGAACGGCCTTCCTCGACCCGGAGTGATCATCCTGATGGTCTCCGACCTGTTATTCGAAGGAGGATGCAATCATGTCTCTGTCATCCTCATATTCCTCCCAAAACAAGGTAGTCCTCTAACCCAATGGATCCCTATATCCCACAGCCATATTGGAGGCCCATCGCTTCCAATTCCTGTTGCCTTCCACTGACTAGTGTCAATGACCGCCAAGAACCACACGTTCCAATCATTCTTCCATACAAGCACAGTGCCCAAGTCATCAACGAATCTCTAGGGGGCGAACTACTCTCTATGCAACTGAAACCCAACAGAAAACATGTATGATCTTCCCTTGTAGAAACTAGCACATCCCTGAATGTGGCTGAACTACCAAGGCTTGAGATGTCGAGATCCCGTGCTGATTGCAAAAGGAAACTACCATGCTGATGTTGTGACTTTCTAGTCATAATCAGAAGTCCAACATGCTCATACTGGGTCCTGCCCTCCTATATCTCTCGACCACCATACAGGTAATGACCAAAACTATGCCCAACATGCAGGGACAACTCAACAATGCCCGAGCCTTCCACCCCATGGCTAGCCTTGATCCTAAGAAACAACAAGGAATACTTGCCTCGCCATGTGGAGAAAACCTCGGTGATCTCCCATGTGTTGAGTCAAGAGAGAGCCAGATCTCTCTTTGTCAAGGTCCTGCTCATCTCGAAGTGGTATGATACACTCGTCAACTAAAACCTTGGCTCCCAAGTTTGTGGTGACATAATTCTGACAACTGCTATGATCCATTCACACCTCACCTTTGACCCCTATGGGTATAGGCTCCATATATCAAGGGACAATCTGGTGTATACCCCACAAACTTGCTCTTGCCTGGCCACACAACGAACTCCACCATCCTGTCTCCGGATGGTGTACCCAAAAACTTCCAGAAGACTACGTGCCCTCCTGTAGAACAGGTTTATCATCCCCTACGTCGCATGCCCCTGCAATCCTTCAGAATACCCTGCCGAAGGTGCATCATACAGATCCCCCATAATCATACCCTCAATGGGGGACTCGAGGGAAAAGCATATGCTACCTCTGCAACATACCATGTCATCCCTACGCCTCCATGTGCAACCACGTGCATAGTTTGTCAGCCCCAACGAGAAAACTCCTCTCCTGTCCATGATACTACGAGTCACATCCATCTGCCTTGGGTGAGTCTCTTGCGCCCTACTTCTCGTGATGAGGGAATCAAGGGATAACAACCAGCTCCTTTGTGACTGTATGCAAGTCCCTATGGATATACTGACCAGACACTCATCACTGCATATCTCTATACACCACAGAATGCCACATCCAGAGTCTGAGTCAGTGTGTAGCAACCTTCAACCTGTCAGGGTCGCCATCTCTACTACCACACCTCCATGACCTTGAATGGGTGGACCTCCCTTCCTGATCCTCTCAGAGAGATCTAACAGGAAAACATCCCTACGTGCTAGTGGCAGTGTCACTAAGGTGTTGCTGCTTGGTGTCCTCTGCACCCCACATATCTATAAGAAAGCCTCATCCCTGTACAATGCTATGTTTGATGGCCTGTCGATGCAACATCCTCCGATCAGCCCTTGCAAGAGTATGTTGATCATCTTGCAACTCCAAGCATGATCTACATACCAGGACAACTCACAAAGTCTACCTACTCCCTTGTCAGCTAGCCAATAGAGCTACTCAGAACTCCGAATGAAAATTGTGGGTGTGTGTGCCCTCAATCCCTGGATCAAGTGCATAGCTACTACCATGGTCGACTGACTCCATGATGTGATGGGGAATCCCACCTGAATCCCAAAAATAGTTGGGCCCTCGATCCCCTCTAGTAACCCACAGCCCTTGCCAAACTATGGCAATGGATACATCCAAACACCTACCCAGCTCCATCGAGTACCAACTCAATACCTCTTGCCATCCAACCCCATGAGCAGAATCAAATGTAGGAGCACCAATATACGTAACAACTCCACCCTGCGAGCATTGCGCCCTGTGCAACTTATGTTGCCTAGTCTCACTATCCTGGTCAACATACACGATATGTCTAGGTAACTCAATCGTTCTCCCTCCAATGTGCAAAGGTAACCTAACAATACTGCAGGCCCCCTCTATGTAAGCCTGAAGAGAGCTACTGACTGAAAGTACTGCAACTCTGCTAGCTACCTGCGTATCTATCTGCTCCCCATCGATGGCAAACCCAAAAGATAACTGCCCATCCTCCTCCGTCATGGGCTCAACAGGAAACCTGAGCTGCCCCACCATATGTATCTCCTCAAGCATAACATCCTCATCTAGCTCACGCTCCTCAAGGTTCTCTCCCCGCTGTTGTAGGTAGCAGTCATCTGGGAACTCTGTCACAGCTTTGGGTACCTCTACGCCTACTGGAATCTCATCAATGGAAGGTCCTATGGGTGTGTTCCCAACTATCTCCACCAATGTGTCAATCGGAGCTACCAAAGGAAACTCCCACAACAGTGGCTCCTGTGTCACACTGGATGTATCTGCGTGCTCCTCATGACCTTGTGTACCCTCGACCTCCTCCTCAGGCTCTTGATGTCTAAAATCAGGTCTCACACAGCAAAATCTTCTCCTAGACTCACCCTCTAACTACCCTCCTCTATGTGATGATCCAACCCCTAAACCACACTTCTCCTCCTCCTGTTCATCCAAGAAATGAGGCATGGTAGAATGACCAAATTGGCCAAATGTATGGGTGTTGTACGGCTGGGGTGTGCGTTCATGTGCTTGGGTTCTCCGATGTTTATATATCATTTGTTGCATCCCCTCTAGGATATGTTGGTTTTGCCTCATCAACTCCTCCATGATCTTGCTAGCCTCCCCACAGTTGGCCAAGATCATACTCTGATACCACTGTAATTTTCCAAATGAAAAATTACAGTAGATAACAAAAGCAAAGAGCTAGCTATAGCTATAAATTTCAAGCACGCACAACCATACACAAATAACCACTGAAATGTGGGCAAAAAATCTGAGCCATTGCATTAATATAATAAATTATGAGTACAATAATTGTGATAAGAGAAACCTGCGCTTTCTATAGCAAGTATGGCCAAACCAAAGTGACAAATCAATGGCTCCAAGTGTCGTAGAAGCTCCCAAAAGAAACTGTGCCCTACCTTCTGTAAACTACTGCTGCAACTGGAAACAACCCTTCATTTGACCCCTCAAATGTGCCCAGAAATTTCTGCATTTTTTCTTAGAGTCTCCCCACATAAAACCCAGAAAGGGTTTTGTAAACTTCTACCGACCACTGGGGACCCAAAATTTAAGCTCACTCCTCCTAACTCGATGCTAAATAATCTTTTTTTTTTGGGACACCATAAATCCTCCAAAAATTATGCAAAATTGGGAGCAGAATCCTTGAGGCTAGTCTAGCAAAACCAAGAAACCATTTGGGCTAATTCCAACCTCCCAGAATTACCCAAATTTGGTGCTACGCTCTCCTTGACAGTTTCTACATCCCCCACAATTCAAACTGTTGGATATGTTATCAATTCCTTCTCAATTAGATGTAGGATTTCCCAGCAAATTTACTATGAAAGATGTGAGCGAAATTCCTTCCAAAACCCGACAATTATAAGATGAATCCAACCCCACAAATTTTTCCAAGTAATACTTCTACGCATACCCTAAAATGGTGAGTTGGCTCTCTCAAGAGCAACAACTTCCAGCATTGAAATTCTCCACAAATGTTTTTCCACCCTCAATGAAATTTATCCTAAATTTGTTGGCCAAAATTCCCCTTGAACTCCCTCAACTCGGTGGTTCGATTTCTGTACCTGCATCCTCCTGAAGTTTGAACTAGCTGAAGCTAGAGTTGATGTGTCCCACGAACTCCAGCAAATCTCTCCTCACTAAGTTCTGAAATACTCTTCTAGGGTGACACTCGAAGTTCACCGAAGGTAGAGGTGGAATTCCCACTTGGTAATTCCTTGTGCTAAACAACACTGGTTTACTTGGCTAAACAACTCAAAAAAACTTGTCTTTAAAAGTTAGATTGTCAAAAGATCCCAAAATGGAGGCCACTTCTCTTTATAGTTGTTGCTCCTCTTCTCTCCTTGTGTGCTCCAACATTCGACCTCCTTTCCTTGTTAAAGTTAAGCAAATGCGGTCAAATTCCACTTTGGGAAACTCAAATGAAAAAGAAGATGATTGCATTGAATGCCTCTTTTCGAGAGGACCAAAACGACCTAAAGATCACCTTATTTGGACAAGCAGAAGTTGGTTTTTGAATTTATTTATTAACTCATGTATATTGGGTCAGGTCGGCATCAACCTCAAATGGACCCTCATGGAAGCATATAAATAGAAGAGAACTCGAGCTCATTTAGACAAAATTGATTAAGCTCTCTTCTTCTCGTGTATGATATCTTGGCTCGCTTAGGTTCAACGGAAGAAGTTCACACGGAGGTCTAAAATCTCAGGTCTGAGGCCCGCACGGAAGCTAGGGTTTTTGTTATGGCTGTGAGCACAGAACTGGTGGATTCGGGCCAGAGCTGCGGGCTTTCTATAGGCAAGGTAGCAGCTCAGGACCCCTAGCCGTGGGCTCAGAGTGTTATGCATGTGGCTAGGGCTTCAAAGACAAATTTTCCCATAGTTGTGGGCAAAAAATGCTATGGTAGTAGTTGGGGGACCCTTGGCCGCAGGCTCATAGTGTTATGGTAGCGGCTAAGACCTCAGGGATGAAATTATAGTGCTCTGAAGTTTCTGCTCAGTGACGACAGTGTTTGACAGTATGCTATAGGCAATGACAGTGTATTACAGTTATCAGAATCAGAGGTTTTGATGTTTGGATTCGTTTCATGGATATTCTAGTTGTTGTAAAGATATGTATCATTGTACTCCCTTTTGTTGAATCATTCGATGATAAACTACTAGAAGAAGAATTTGCAAGGGTTTTCCTCATAGTGGATTTGCTTTGGTCTCTGACCAATCCTGGTGTCTCTATGTGTGCATACTTTTCTTCCTATGTTCATTTATGTTCTGCTGCATTGATGATAATGTTATTGTTATTTCTACTTAGTTGCATATGTTGATATATAATAATAATGTAAATCTGAATAATGTTATGATGCTATGGGGTGAACTTAATGTGTTAATGATGAAATGCAACTATCAAAGAAAAGATCAATATAGCCCTATGAAAAATTAACATGATATTAGAGTTGGGCTGAAGAAAAGCCATGGAGATCACCCCCATGGAGACTCTTTTGATCGATGCAAGAAGAGGATGGTGGAGACCTAAAAGAATTCTAGGGTATGAATAAAACCCTAGGTAGTTAGTGCATGAGGATTTGATGGTTAGGGTTTGAGAGCAACCCTGGTTTATGGGGAAGACGAGATTTGATGTATGAAACCCTAGCATGGTTTATGTGAAGATATTCAGGCACTTGGAATTGATTTGATGAATCCCTAGATGACCTGGTTGTTGATAAAGTTGATTGAAGGCAACACTCTTATGTGTACTCTGGATAGTGATGGCTGTTGAAGACTAGTTCAAGAGGGATAGGATGACCTCTCATTGAAGATAACTACTCCTTGACTCTTGATGTTTCTTTTTGTCTTTACTCTTGTTTAGACTTACGGATCTGATTATTATGATTATTGTTTTGATCATTGCTTATACTTCCTACATAAAAACTTGAGTATATGGATGTATCTAACCTCCTTGATGAGATGTGATAAGTGGATCCTTATTGAGGATCATTTAAGATGCAGGAAGGAAAAACTAGATCTCAAAAGGTAAAGAGGCACCTGATGAAAAGGTGACAAGCACTGCAACTTGCCCATGAGAAGGTGCACAAGTATTTAAATACTACAAGGTATGCATGGTATATTGTTTTAATGTCATGTTTCAGCTATAACATTGGATGGCTAGGTAAGCCCTATGGTATGTTGATAATGTCTCCTTCGCAAATGGCTCATGCATATGAAAGTGATTTGGATTTACGTTTCCTATGATGAAATAGTGCACCTAGTATTGAATATTTTGATCATGATGATCATCTTAGGCTACTTATTGTTGATCTTGGAAATAGTGGCATAAATTGAGGTTTGGCTAACATCTATTGTTTTTGGAGATCCTGATTCTATGAAGAAGGTTAGCACCTTGACTCTAGTAAATGATACTCTTGACATTTGATATGCATAAGACATATTGGATCTCTTATAGAAGGTTACCTCTTTTATATGGTATTGATAATTCTTGTTGTTGTAGCTCCTAGAGATAGCCTTGAGCTGCAAAATACCAGTGCCTAGGACATCTTAAAAATCAGAGGTTGAATGTGAATAATTGTATGACAGGCCTCTGACAAAATTTGGAATAAGAGAACAATAGTTTTGGTGGTTCATGGATTGAGAAGACCTTGGAGTCGATTCATGTGAATTCCTTATACTGTGAGAGGGCTCAATAGGTTGCGAGGCTTGGTGGCATTTAAATGGGCCAAGTATAAAACAATGAACAAAAATCTTAAAATGCGTAAAGGCGTTGAGAGAGAATGGAGGAGGAACCCACGAGAGACAGGGTTAATATATTTAAGAATCTATTCCCCATGAACTCAGAGGAAAAAAATATGAATGAGATATGGAAAAAAATAGAGGCTCGTGGAGCGCAAATGAAGGGAATGCAGCAAGCTTAATACATGAGTGTTAACAACTAAGCATTATACAGATACGAATTCATGAATAAAATTGCAGACCACCGACAGCTACATTACACGAACCATCAAAGCAGAATAGCATGAAAGATGATTACACATGAAAAGGAGATTATTGATAACAAAAGAAAAAAAATACATACTGCTCATTACTCCATCTGGAATCCAAATATCAGCTCTGTATTATATTTAGTTCAAACAACTCTCCCAAATATGTATCTCGGAGCATATGGAGCACAATCATACAAAGCTACAGCAAAATTCTTCCAAAATTCCAGAACCCTTGTTTCATCTTAGAACTCACTACATATAGAGTTCTCCTCTAGGGTTTACGATCATAATCGTTTATGATCGACCCATACCTATGAAATCAAAATATCCTACCTAACTTGCAGAGCGTACATCTAACAATTACTTTTGTATGGAGAGAATTAAAACAAGAATGAGTGAAATTGAGATTTCACCATCAAAAAATCAAAATCAAACAGTAAACAACAGAGACGTGGTTGATCATGAAGGCCAATTATGGGAGACTTCGGACAGTATGGTGAGGAGCGGTCGTAGGTGGGCAGGTTGGCTGTCATCATACGATTCCATCTGTTACTTGAAAACCTCCACTCCCTCAGTCTTATGATTTCCACTCAGTCCGTTGTGAAGTGGCCAATTGTATTGCACGCGCCTGACTCTTTAGTGGAGGTTTCCTGAGCAGACTGCATAAGCCACAACTGTATGTTCTGCTTCAAAAGCCCATGCAGTGTTTTGAATTGCCAAAATCGGAACCGGATTTTGGAGGGGTCCTTAAGTGGTAAGAAGTACCAGAGAAGGGGGGGTGCAAAATAACAAGAGGAAGGCACATGGAGGAGAGGGTGGTAATGGAAACCATCTATTCCGGACCCCCCCCCCCATAGTTAAATTTCGAAGGTCGGGAGGGGTCCGAAATGTGTTAAGGACCGTTGGATGTGTTGGGGTGGAGCGGAAGTGAAGGCAGGATGGTGGAAGTTATTTACATTGAAGTGGGTGAAAGACATGCCGCGGGGGGTTATCGATGACGTGGCAAAGTGGTGCGACCCGCACCCGCAAAGCGTATATCGCAAAGTTTATGTGAAAGCAGGCAGAGTTTAAATGTCAATATCTGCGATGGGCGATGTGTAGGGGAGGTGAGGAAGTGACGTGGAGAAAGGTGGGACTTGACCGCAAATCGCACATCGCAACTTTTAGCTTTTAGTTATAAGCTGTGAGATTTAACTTTTAAAATCTGCGCAGTGCCGGAGGAGGGACCCACTGGCTATGTGGCATAGTTTCTATGAATCGGCAAAGGTTTATGCAATAAGTGTTACAGAGATATCAATGTATTGCGATGACTATGTAATGGGGCAGAACTTCTGAGGTGGGTTCGGCCTATTGCATCGCAAGCTAAATAAAAATAGATTGCGAGCGCTCACAAGGTAAGTTAAAGTATATGCGAAGTGATATCGCAAATCAGCCATCGTAGAATTTAAGTTTTTTTGCAATGCAAACATGGAACATCTGCGAAATGTGATGAGGGCCCCACTTTAATCACGATCGGGAAATTAAGGAAGCGAGGTAAGTGAAAAGCGATAAAAGGTAAGGGTAGTGTGGAATACAAGGGTTTGCATGCGAATTTGGCAATGCAGTAAGGTTGGACAGGTACCACCAAATCGCATCGGCAGAAAAATAAGTTTTGGCTATGGCTTAAGAGGCAAGGGTTAAAACTTGCAGGGGGCGGTGTTGCCAATGAAGAAATGCAACGCGGGGCTTTATAAAAGGGAAAGTGAAGAGTAAGAGAGGGTAAATGAAGGTAAAGAGGCTGGATGAGATGGAGGATGGCGGAAATGAAGTTTGCTCACCATTTAAGCCTTATTAGCTGCATTTTTCCCCTTTCTACTGAACTAAGATGCAGATTGATTCCTTTGAAGCTCTTTGACAGTTAGGATTTCCCTTCCTTTCTCAAACTCCACTTTGTGTGCGATCACAGGCCAACATTGGCTCCATCTACGGACAACGTGCTATTCTAAGTGCGTTGAGAACCTATAGACCTGAATGCCTATGCCTTATTGGGCTCATGGAGTCGCAAATGCATACTGTAAGCCTGAAGTGAAACTACAACCAAGTTGTGCACTGCCAACTGTATAATACAGAAATCACTGCCGCACCTTGAAAAATTTTAATGCTGAAATTTGAACTATGCTGAAACTGGAAACTGAAACACACTTGAACTGAAAACTGCAAAGCAATTTGAAACTAAACTGGAAAGATGCTCATAGTACTGAGCTTATTGTCACTCCTACCTACATCTAGTCTGATAAAAAATTATCCCATCAAATAATAATTAGACTTCCAATGTAACCAGTGAAGCAAATGAAGGCTTAACTAAAATTGGCATCCCATTCCTGTAGGTAGAGAAATGGGTTTAAAATGTGGAAACTTATCTCTTCCATTGAATTCCATAACTTCATTGATGAACCTGGAAAATTCTTCCTTCACTGATAGCTGCAATATACTAACCAAAGGATCATGGTAAGCATGAAATATGAGTTTTTCTGGAGGATTTGTAACCAGAAAACAAAACTCATTCCAAACTGCTACTTTGCTTGTGCGTTGCCACTGATTGTCTTCAAACAACAAGGATGACTCTTGTTTCTTCTCCTTTTCCATTATAATCAACTACTTTGTGTGCTCTTCATCTTTTCCTTTGTCATACAAAGGCTTGCAGGGGAGCTGCAAACTCTCGATCATCTCGGGTAAAGGATCTTGGCTAATAACAATATAATATGTTGCCCCAACATCCCACGAAGAACTTAATGATGCAGAACTTTTATGATCTTCTTCAAAGTCTGCACACACAAAAACAATATTTGAGTGGTCTTCACTCAGCAATCCTGATTGGTCTTTAATATTTGAAGGAAACGTTGCTTGTTGAGGATGTTCTTGTGGATCTAGACAATTAAGCTCTGCTACCCCTGCTTCCAGATCACCATACTGATGTTGATTTTCAGTGTTGTCCTCTGGGAAATACTCCATCTCTTCTCCTTCTTCATGGAGGGTAAGCTCACCTCCCTCTTCTTCAGCATAGGCTAGAAGTTGATTCTCTACCTTTAGTCCAGAAACCAACATGGGTTGTTCTTCACAGAGATTGAAGGGTGTGGGCATTTTTTCTATCATGGCTCCTTCGAACTTCTCTTTAGGAGGGTCGGGCATTTTCAAGGGTATAGATGTGGGCTTCTTATCTTTGGGATGGTCAACTTCTTTCTTTGTGAAAGTGGATGCAGTGGCCTTATGAGGGGCTGACTCTTCTATGGGCTTCTTCCCTTCACTAGCCGAACTAGGAAGGATTTTTTCTCTTGATATTAACTCCTCATTTTGTTCTTGCCCTAGGGTTCTCTTTCTAGAGGACCTGAGGTCATACTTCTTGTGAAGTTGAGCCTTCATGAAATCCACAAACTGTCTGCAGTAATTGTTAATATCTTGATCTTCTGGAGGGATTTCCCTCTCCTCTTGCTCCCCTTGCAGGATGAGTTCACCCTCCTCATCATTAGGGTAGGTGAGGAATTGATATTATTGGCTGTCTGTGACTTCCTCGGCATGTTGCAACAGCTGCAGAGGGGGCCTCCGATATTGAGGATTAAACCCCCGGTTAGGAATCATTTGGTTGGAACGAGGAGGCGAATTCTTAGCCTCCAATTGAAGCTTCACTAGCTTATTTGAGAGGTTCTTGATCAGATTATCCATCTCTTCAAGTCTATACTCCTATGATTCCCTCTCCTGATTTGAGGTAGAAGCCTCCTCCCTCTTATTTCTTCTAGCTTCATGTTCTGTCTTCCCCTTGAACTTACCAGTAGAAGCAAAGTTTTCTTCTACCTCCAACGCATCATTCTAGATCTGATCCAGAGATGTGAATCTTCTTTATCTCAAGGGGAACCCAAAATCTGGCTCGAAAGCTCCGACAAAAACCACCATAGCAGCTGCTTGGGGAGGCTTTATTTCAGCAGGAAGATCATTATAAAGCTTATTGAAACTCTTTATAAATTCTGTTACATCCTCATTGTGTCTCTTTTTAAGAGTGTTGAAGTCTCCGAGAACATATCCATGGTCCCTCTTTTCTCCCCATTTTAAAGTGAAGAAATTTTCCATTTCTTCCTAGGTGTGTATTGTGTGTTCAGCTAGAGACTTTAACCACTTTCGGGCTTCCCCATCCAAAGATTGGACGAAAATCCTTAATACCACATCTAAGTTCTCTACGTTTACATTTTCAGCGAAGGCGCAGAAGTTTTCAATATATCTCTGTGCAGAATTTCTATCTTCCCCAGTGAATTGAGGCAACTGCTCTAGATAGTCTTGCAGCATATCATTTAGACGCCGAGGGAGGGCCAAGGGGGCATACTTGTTCAAAAGGAAACTCGGCACAACCATCTGATTTAGAGGTGGGTGTAGATGATGGATCTGAATCTGGTGTGAGGCCTAGTGAAAGCCAGGATTACTTCTGATTAGGAATATTTTACAATGGAGTCGCCAAGGTGAGGAATATGCAACTCTCAAACCTTCGTGCTAACCTAATTGAAGGGTGAAGATAATATCGTATCCCAAGGAAAATATTTCTTCATTCGTATACCCGAAAACAATGCCAAAAATATGTTGTAGCTCCTAGAGACAGCCTTGAGTTGCAAAAGACCAGTCCCTAGGACATCTTAAAAATCAGAGCTTGAATGTGAACAATTGTATGAAATGCCTCTAACAAAATCTGGAATAAGAGAACAATGGTTTTGGTGGTTCATGGATGGAGAAGACCTTGGAGTCAATTCATGTGAATTCCTTATACTATGAGAGGGCTCAAGAAGCTACGAGGCTTGGTGGTTTTTAAATGGGCCAAGTATAAAACAATGAACAGAAATCTTAAAATGTGCAGAGGTGTTGAGAGAGAACGGAGGAGGAACCCACGAGAGACAAGCTTAAGATATTTAAGAATTTCTCCCCTATGAACTCAAAGGAAACAAATATGAATGAGACATGGAAAACAATAGAGGTTCGTGGAGGGCGAATTAAGGGAGTGCAGCAAGCTTAATACATGAGCGTTAACACCTAAGTGTTATACAGATAATAATTCATGAATAAAATTGCAGATCACCGGCAGCTACATTACACAAACCATCAAAGCAGAATAGCATGAAAGATGATTACACATGAAGAGCAGATTACTGATAACAAAAGAAAACAAATACACACTGCTCATTACTCCATCTGGAATCCAAATATCAGCTCTGTATTATATTGAGTTCAAACAACTCTCCCAAATATGTATCTCAGAGCACAGGGAGCACAGTGATACAAAACTACAACAAAAATCTTCCAAAGTTCCAGAACCTTTGTTTCATCTTAGAACTCACTACATATAGAATTCTCCTCTAGGGTTTACGATCGTAATCATTTATGATCGATCCATACCTATGAAATCAAAATACCCTACCAAACTTGCAGAGCGTACTATTGAGAATTTGTAGGGCTTGTTATTAATACAAAAATTCTCATCTTGATAATTACTTGTGAGCTTGCTTATGTATTCTTAGTTAATCCTTCATCAAGTCAATTATCAAAGTACTTGTACAAATGTAGAGACAGAATTGATTTTACTTGTAACTGAATGTCTTGCGTTCTTTCCGCAATATTGTGCCCTTCAATCTGCACTAACCACTGTCCTTAGATCCGCACTTTTAGAATTTACAGAAACTTCAGATAGATCGGCACTAGCTACTCCCTTTTCCACGCTATCAACCTCAGTCTTGTCTGCAAAACTTGCTTCTTTACCGCAGCATATGTAGGGGTATATATAGATGTTACAGCCACATATTAAGCTGACCTTTCAGCCAACATGTAGGCCGACTTCAACACTTGATTGTAGGCCGACATCATTGCATTAGATAGGCTTATCTTCAACGTTGAATATGGGCAATCTTGTAGGCCATTCTTCTGCAATGTCTTGGACGATATTCTTTAGACTAAACACGCCATTTTACATGACTCTTAATTACACTTATGTTCCTAATAGACATCAAGAAGAAGTCTATAGACCTATACTAAGAATCTTGCTCATGAAACTCATGAAGCAAGTAAACCAAAAATACATTTTATTATTTTTGACTTCTTTATATAAGCACATAATTACATAGTCATTATGAAGACCGACCTAGTTACACTTTTCAACACGTACATCTAAAAATTACTTTGTATGGAGAGAATTAAAACAGGAATTGGTGAAATTGAGATTTCACCATCAAAACATCAAAATCGAACAGTAAACAGCACAGACTTGGTTGATCATGGAGGCCAATTATGGGAGCCTTCAGACAATATGGCGAGGAGCGATCGTAGGAGGGCAGGCTGGTTGTCATCGTATGATTCCATTTGTTACTTGAAAGCCTCCACTCCCTCAGTCTTATGATTTCCACTCAATTCGTTGTGAAGTGGCCGGTTATGCTTTGTACGCACACGATTCTAAAGTGGGGTTTCTTTGAAGCGGATTCACATAAGTAACAACTGTATGCTCTGCTTCAAAAGCCCATGAGGTGTTTTGAATTGCCAAAACGGGAACAGGATTTCAGAGGGGGTGTCAAGCGGTAAGCAATATCAGAGAAATGGGGTGCGAAATGACGAGAGGAAGGCGCGTGGAGGAGTGGGTGGTGGTAATGGAAACCGCCTATTCCGGACCCCCCCCCCCCAAAGTTAAAGTTCGAAGGCTGGGAGGGGCATGAAATGTGTTAAGGACCGTTGGATGCGTTGGGGTGGAGCGGAAGTGAAGGCGAGATGGCGGAAGTCCTTTACATTGAAGTGGGCGAATGACAGGCCATGGGGGGTTATCGATGACGTGGCAAAGTGGTGGGACCCACGCCCGCAAAGCGCATATCGCAAAGTTTATGTGCGAGCAAGTGGAATTTAAACATCAAGACCTGCGATGGGCAAAGTGCGAGGAAGGTGAGGAAGTGACGTGGAGGAAGGTGGGACTCGACTGCAAATCGCACATCGCAGCTTTTAGCTTTTAGTTATAAGCTGCGGGGGTTAACTTTTAAAACTTGCACAATGCAGGAGGAGGGACCCACTGGCTATGTGGCGGAGCTTTTATGAATCGGCAAAGGTTTAAGCAATAAGCGTTACAGATATATCAATGTATTGCGACATCTGTGCAATGGGGCAGAACTGCTGAGGTGGGGACGACCTATTGCATCGCAAACTAAATAAAATAGATTGCGATCGCTCACAAGGTAATTTAAAGTATATGAGATGTGATATCGCAAATCGGCCATCGCAGAATTTAAGTTTTGTTGCGATGCAAACATGTAACAGCCGCAAAATGTGATGAGGGCCCCACTTTAATCGCAATCGGGGAATTAAGGTAGCAGGGTAAGTGGAAAGCGATAAAAGGTAAGGGAAATGTGGAATACAGGGGTCTGAATACGAATTTGGCAATGCAATAAGGTTGGACGAGTCCCACCCAATCGCATCGGCGCAAAAATAAGTTTCAGCTATGGCTTAAGAGGCAAGGGTTAAAACTTGCGGGGGGCAGTGTTGCCAATGAAGAAATGCAACGCGGGGCATTATAAAAGGGAAAGTGAAGGGTAAGAGAGGGTAAATGAAGGTAAAGTGGGTGGAAGAGATGGAGGATGGCGGAAATGAAGTTTGCTCACCATTTAAGCCTTATCAACTGCATTTTTCCCATTTCTACTGAATTGAGATGCAAATTGATTCCTTTTAAGCTCTTTGACAGTTAGGATTTCCCTTCCTTTCTCCTTCTCCACTTTGTGTGCAGTCACAGGCCAACAACCTACAAGCCCAACATTTAGGGTTTCGGTGGCCTCACCTTGTGACCAGGCGTTGCTCGTCAAGCTTGTATTGTGAAGTTCATAGGAATTTCATAATACCTTTACTATCATCATCAACGATCTCGTTCTAAGCATGTACAGATCTGTGTGGAACTTCTTCTAGCACCCCGACATTCCTATTCCTGCCATCATTGTACATTGTAGGACCTTTAACAAACTAGCACTCCACTCCTTATTGCGTCACACATTATCGTTTCAATGGTTCACCATTGATGTTCCAAACAAATGGCCGGTTGGATCTTCCATTTCTCAATATTGTTTGAAGTGGATCATGTTTGATCCATCCTATATTCGAAATTCGATGGTGAATCTTTTCACCGAAATGCCCATTTCTGCAATGCTCCCTCTCTGCAATTCCACTCTATGCCCTCAACCTCACACTCACACACATTCAGTTGGTTCATGGAAGTACAAACATGACAATATAAAACCACGCACAGAATGGCAAAAACACACATATTAAAACAATTGTACACGGATTCTTACATTATATTACATTTTTTGTAGCCTCCCAAGGCCCTGGTCGTCTCTCGGTCGATCTACATTGTAGTTGGCCCTACTCCTCATTATGCTTCGGGTCATAAATTTATATAAAAGTATACAATGACGATCAGATCAATAATGGATTTGATCTATCCTAAATCACTAATAACTCTCCTTATAATATGCAACTAATTGCTAAGATCACTTTATTTTAATTACATGGCAGTTTTTGAAATAAATCGTGATCTTCTAGATGCCACATCGATTTCACCTTTGAGGGAACAAATTTATTATTTTAATCGAATTTCATGGAAATTAGCCCCCTTTTCAAATCATTGTCTGCATCTCTCCTTCCACAGCTTTGAATTTCAATTTTGACTAAGGGTGGTCTGATGCTCCTGCACCATATACATGACTCTTAATTACATTTATGACAAGATGACAAAACCTAAAAGACATCAAGAAGAAGTCATTAAAAAAACAAAATGTAATGTTTTATTTGTGAATTAGGTTAGGGATAAGCCAAGGAAATGAAAGGAGGCTCGAGTGGGAGAGAGGGAGAAGTGTAGCTTGTGCAGGCAAGGATGCAACAATGAGATGGAGGAGCATGCAGGTAGCAAAGAAGGACGGGAGACAACGAGGAAGGAAAGGATGTGGATAAGGAGACAGGCAACGAGGATAGGGCACGCACAAGCAGTGAAAGGGAAGTTGGAGCAGGGAGTTGCATGAGGGAGGAGCAAAGAAGAAATGGTCACGAGTGGAGTACGAGTTTAGCAAAGGTGGAAGGGACGTGCAGGGATGGCAGAACCGAGGGAGATGGAGCTCATGGGTAAGGAGAGGGCGGGAAAACAGGGAAAACGAGGACACAAGAGAGAAGACGCTAGGGTTGAGGAGACTGCGAGGAGCTAGAGAGGGAAACAGGAAAATGAGATGAAAGGTTGCGGGAGTAAGGAAGACGGGAACAGTGAGAGAAAAGGGAACGCGTAGGCAGTAAGGCTAGGGACTGCCTGAGAGAAAATGGAAGGACAACGCAGCGGAAGGAGAGCATATAGGTCAAAATGGAGAAAAACACAGTCACGCTGGTTCACTCCTAAAAAAAGTTTCAAATTTTCTCTACCTAGAAATGATTTTTACCCAATAAAACTCATATTAGAAAATTTAATTCAATGCTCGTGCAAGATCTTGCCCTCCAGGGCCTAGATCTTGCTCAGATCTGCAAGCTTCTCTGCAAATAACCTGATCTTGAGATCAAATCTTACCCTCCAGGGCCTACATCTGTCTCAAATATAAAAATTTAAAAAAAAAAATATTTGACAACCCTCAAAAATTCACCTGCAAAAACCAGAAACAAAAAACCCAAGAATCCAATACATATACAAAAATCTGAAAATGAAACCTTGATCCTGAGTTAGAAAATCAAAATCTAAAAAGTCTAAATATTTACACAATTAAAATTACAGATCTATACAATATATATACAAATCTATGCATAAGAGTTGTGGACCTGTCAGATCTTCGGAGTGTGAGTCCAACTCCGCTCCCATATCTAAAGATCTAAGGCTCTTACTAGTCAAATCTATCAGTTTTTAAACAAAATAATTAAAATATTTTTGGTTTTTAGAGAGGTTATAGCCCAAAACATCCTGCATAAAAAATTTGACCTTTAGATAAATTTTGGAGTTATTATGAAGTAGCCTCTTCAGGAAATATATGTTGAGAGTTGGCTAGTCCAACCAAGGACTATCCCCAAACGCTCAATGAAACCTTAAAGATTTTCTGCAAGCACTAGATCAACCGCCAAACCAAGTAGAGAAATAGAATAACAATGAAACTCTGAAGAAATTGAGATACCTGCTACTTCAAGCAAAATTAAAAATGTTACCCTAGATCCAACAAACTGAATAAGATACCTGTATTCATATTATTCTAGGAGAGCTATTGATTTGTGTTTTTCAAATAATATCTACAAAAATTAAAACAATGTTACCATAAATTCATGAAGAGGAACACCATTGCAAGTTGAAACCCCAAAGAATTTGCATTTACTCCAGAAAATATACAAGAAAGCTTGAGAGCTTAGTACACGATCAAAAGATCGGATCCTTAAGACTGACAAATGACTTCCTATTTATAGATTAATTCTCCAACGGCTAGTTGTCTTGATCCCCGTCAAAGTAATCTTGATCGTTAAAAAATATTTAATTATCTTTTAATCTCCTCCGTTGAAATTATTTTATTTTTTGAGGAAATTCGAATTTTTCATTTAATTGAATTTTAATGAACTCAAAATTAATTATTTTGAGTTGATTTCCTCAAGAAATTGACTTTGACTTAACTACCAAGGCCCAAGGGTCCAAAATCTCTTAAAATTCTCAATATTCCTTTAGTCAGAGACCTCCAAACATTAAATCTTCTAGAACCGACGAATTTTTAATTTGGAGAATTAATTTTTCCTAGGACCTAAAATTAATTAAATTTATGGCTTGAGATTTTTAATTTAATTCGGCCAGAAAATTTAATCAATTGACTTATGAGGGAATTAATAATTTTTTCAACCCTCTTTACATAGATAAATACATTAAACCCATGAGGGGGAACACTCATTCGTTATAGACCCTTAAAATATCTACCCAATCCTGTGACTCAAAATATGATCTCGCAGACCAAGTAATCTGTAATAAAATAATCTAACCAATTAGCTAGGATTATTCCCAAATTACTTTTACAAAGACTCGATAGAAAACACTAAGACTTACTTAATATCTTGGCGACAAAATCCATCCTACCTTTGGGGTGAGGTTTGTTGGAAAGTGTAACTAGGATCAGTCTTCATAATGACTGTAATTATGTATTTATGTAAAGAAAAAGACATAATAAAATGTGTATTAGAAATGAAATAACTCGATGACCAAACTAGAAGAGAAACACGGAGATCTGAGAACCAAACAAAATCATTGTGGAAAAGAGGCTTCAGCCTCATGGCATTCTCATCATTCTCTCTTATTAAAAGAATTTAGTTTACAATTTAAATAGATGAGAGAAAATGTCTAAGATAGTCCGTGCTATCTTAGACTCCTTTGGTTGAGATAATTTCTCACCAAAAACCCACCAAAATAGGAGTTACTAAACAAACTCCAATATTTGAGGAACAACCCAAGAGTTAGGCACATATTCCTAACTTGGAATATTTAATTAATTAATTTATTATTTTGGATTTATTATTGTTATTTGAGAGAGGCTAACATTCCCCCCTTCAATGACAAATCCAAAATAAGAACGAGGAACCATCTTCCAAGTTCTCATGTTGATCCTCAAAAAACATTCCCTGAAAAACCGCCAAAGCTGGATGCTGAAAAACTGTAATCTGAAGAGACCATGAGTCAGCTGTATGTTTGATTCATCTCTGAATTTTGCTTGACAACTCCATAAAGTGCCAAGTTGCAAAAGGATCCATCTATCCTTTGCATGAAATCATCATCCTTTTTCCACTGACAAAGTTTGCTCAAAGCCCACTAGCTGATGATGTCAAAAAGAACTCACTGTTGCTTTTGTTGCGCTGAAAACTGTTCATTACTTCTTTGTTGTCGACTATGCACTAGAAAATTTGTTGATTCCCATGGGCTGTTGAAGATGCCCACTAGCTTCTTTTGTTGGTTTTGTTGAGACTTTCAATCTGACAACCACTGTCAATGTCATTGACATTTTTTCCGCCTTTGTCAGCTGAAAGGAGAGACACTTCTCTTGGAAAGTATTCCTGAACTCCCCCCCTTCAGGTGTAGGAGTTTTACATTGGTGTACTCCCCTGTTCAACTGCATGAGAGTACCATCATCTTTTCACTATTGGTTGCGCTATGTGTGATTGTATGTGATTGTAGAACTGAGACAATCTTTTGACTGTGGATGACCATTTCCAAGGGTTGATCCATTCATAATGTATCTTCAATCTGCCTGATTTTTGTTGATTGTGACATTTTTATGAGGAATGATTGGGCTTGCCACAATGGCGACAAGGATGGAGATCAAAACACTGATCTTCCATATGACCGGTTCTTTGACAATGAGAACATCTCGGTTGGACTTCAACTTCAGGTTACGTGCCATTCTGTTTGTCTGCAAATTTGGGTTGCGTGCATTGTTGGTTGTCTACAACTTTCTCAGAAATTGCTGAGGTGAGTTGTGCAATAAATCCTACACTGACGAACTTAATTGGCTTGGAATAATCTGGGATATGTAATTTTGTGTTATCATTGACATATCCTAAGCCGCGTCGATTCTTGTTATTATGAATTTCTTCCCAGGGCTTGATGATGGGCTTGGAAGAAATTGGAACTAGAACAATTTCGACACTCGAAGCTGTTTGGATGAATGACTTATCATCTGGATGGTTCAAAAACTTGAAAGTATCACGCTTTTCTTGCAATTCAATCCTTTGAAGTTGCGACTCGAGTTGAAGAAACTTAATATTTTCATGTGTTTGTTGTAGATGCCGTGAAAGATCAACAAGAGTGTCTTTGCTGATGTGCACCATGTCTTCATCACTTGAGATGATCAAACTGTGAAGAACGTTTAACAACTGAATATGTTGCACCATCTGAACTTGCGCTCTTGAAATCAAGCTCTCTTGTTGTAGATGTCTTACTTTGAATTGTTTCACTTGAATGATAGGCTCGCTCGAATGTGGCTTGAATGGCATGCTCACTTGATTTGTTGCTTATTGCGCTTGCTTGGAACACTTGCTAGAATTGTAGAATTTTCTCGCTTAAACTATGGAATTCACGCTTGCTTGATGACGATCGCGTTTGTTTAAGTGCTCACTTGAATTACTTGATGACTTCACACTCACTTGAATGAATAGCCACGCTCGCTTGATGTCGATCTCAACTTGCTTGATTGTTTTAACTTGTTGGTTGTTTTGATGGTTGCTGCAATGAACTTCACGTTGGCTTGATTGAAGGTTTGATCTTTGTACTGACTTGATGCAAAATTCTTGAATGAATACTCACACTCGCTTGGAGATGTAAACTTGTTGCTTGTTTGCTTTAGAGTGAAAACTCGTGCACTCACTTGATTTTTCTTAGAGGAAGCGTGTCGAACACTATCGACAATGCACCCAAGAAAGCTTACAATGATTTTAATGATTCACTTGTTCTCTTAAAAATTCATTAACAATGAATTTTTAATGATTTACTTAAAACAATGAATTTGATTACAAGTTCTGAAATGGATTTTCAAGAACGCTAATGTAGACTTTGCTTTGAAATGCATTAACTTGACTAGGTGAATTTGATTGTTGATGTAGTATGATGATGTAGACAATCGTTGATTATATGTTGTAGTGGTGCAAATGCATGTGTTTATTTTGAATCTATTTCGTTACATGTTTTGTGCTTGCTGATATTGAACTTTATGTATGCGATATTAAATGAAATTATTGATGTGTCAAAACTAGACACAAATCAAAAAGCAACAACATGAAGCCATAAAAAACATGCGCCATCACAAACACACATGGTGTACCTAAGATCCCCTTATTCAATTTTGGGCGGATTTATGACATAATCACCAAAAAATGATATCTTTATTAAATATTGAGTACATAATAAATCTCCACTTTCAAGTAATGAATATGCCAAACTCACAACGCTTGGAAGCAATTCAAAATCTGGATGGATAGTGACACGATCTCTCTCAAAGTAAAAGAATACTTTGAATTACAACAATGGTTTTTCCTTATCACTCCAAATTTACAAAAAAAAACTTATCTCTCCATTACAAAGTTTCCCATTTCACACCACTCTTTATCTCTCCCAAAAATATTTGCACTCATATTACAAAATAAAATAAAATTCAAACTTATCTTTCACCTCAATTTTTAACTTATCACTCCAACCTTCCAAAATGATAGAAAATTGAAGTCACTCAAATACTCATGCTTTTACCTCTTTTTCCAAAGCAACCTTTTTCTTCCAAAGCCCTCTAGATCTATTAACATAGTGGAGAAACAAGATCGAGAGGATCAAGGGATTGGTAGACTACCAGGGGGTTTCTAGCAACCACATAGATCTATAGAGCTTCGATCATTGGTATCAAGTACACAATAGATTTTTCGTGCTCCATATCTTGTAGAACATGAACCTTAATTTAGCACCAATCTTCAGCTACATGGCGATCATTTTTGTTATCAACTTTCCTTTGTGAGACGTTGCACCACAATACGAACCATAAAATATATTTATGAAAAAAAACCACAAAAAAATATGTTTTCCAACACTCATAGTACTTGTAAAACTGAATTTAGAAGATAGATGGGATGGCGTCACTTTGCACTGGCCAACTGAGCTTGCAGCAATTTATTGTCCCACTATATTTATTTTCCACTATTGGGCAGTTTCCTTGTTTGGCTGTTGAGACAGGCGGCTTCAAGTAGATAATGGTCAGCTTTCCTCTGCAACTGCAAATCGTATATCAAGTAAATATTGTGAAAGACAAGACAAGACATGCAACCTATGTTGAAAATGAGAGGACAGAAACTCTTCAGGGTATGGAGAAATTGTTGGAGGAGTGGGCCATTTCCGCGCTCTTCTTTATGAGCATCAAGTCAAACAATGATCGCTCGTTATCGTAACTCCACAATACGAATGCAGAGTACACAAAAACCAAAATGATGTATCCCACCTTCACAATATTGTTAGTAGACTTAGCAGTTGCAGAATTCACACGGAAGAATAGCTCAGATGCAGGTATGCTCGCTATTACAGGCAGCGATCCAGAATAAAGAACATAAGCAACATTCACAGGTATGCCCGTTATGACAGACTGCACACAATTCTCTAGGCAATGCTGGTTTGTTCCAATCGTAGGGTCTTCTCGAACGCAGTGTCTGTTAATGCATAGGTCGCACGCAACTCTCCAGACACACATGGATTTATGCAAGTCCAATTTCATGCTTTAAAGTCCAAGTCCAATGGTCAAGCAATGTCTTCTCTCTAATGAAGTCGGTGAGGGTCTATGCGGATGGAATTTACAATCTGTTTCATTTTGGACATGCGCACCTTGGAACATGGCAAGAAAGCGTTTCCCAATCTTCTTGTTGGTTGCTGTAATGATGCAGTCACTCACATAAAAACGCCCTCAGTTCTACAAACGAATCAGTCGAGTTTTGCATTCAATCTTCAATCAAATGCCATGCACTCAATTTCAAATGGTTTTCTCTACTTCAACACTGATTCAGGACTGATTGTGCTCCCTCTCTCTGCATAATCTCTGTCCTCCTCTATATAAACTCTTCCTGCATTCACAGACAAAAATGACTGCAAGGGGGTGGTTCCTTAATGCGAGAATGGGGAGTGAAAGCTGCATTAGGGGAAACTTTTGGAGGATTTACCACAACAAATTACATATGGGAGATAGGTGTACCAAATCGCACTGCTGGAGAATTTTTTATTCCAGATCCTAAGCCTTGCTATTTAGTGCGCAGCTCTATTAAAAAAAAATGTGATTTTTGTTGCAGCGTTATTATACAAACTTCATTCAGGAACAAATTGAATCTTTAAAGGAGCAACTGTATGTACATAAATTGATTGGCCAGAAACTCTGCATTATATATATAACAAGGAAATTTAAGAATCGTTGGTTATTAACCCAAACTCAATGGAAAACTTAACTTGTGTTGATTGATTGAAATTTCGTTGAATACTTGTGTTGAATGCGGATCGACTCATAGCCACTCGGACTATACTGCAAGAGAGTTCTCGTTGAATTCTATCACCAAGCCGGTTCTGCTCCATCCGTCCAACATGTGACTCGATCTCAGGCTCCTTCGACTTTTCACATCGGTTCCTTTGATCCGATTTGCAGCAGCCTTATAACATCAATACTATACGTTCACCAGCGTTTGAAAATTATGCTTTTATTTGTGGTCCAACAGGGTCATCACCCTCTTACAAGTGCGCCCTTCAATTCAAATGTTAATTGCTGTGTGCGTTTTCTATCGCACGCTTTCACACAACATGCAACGCTCAATGCCTCATGCAGGAAGAGCTTCAATACACAGAGTCTCTCAATCCCAAAGCGTGAAACCATGTGCTCCGATACCACATGTAAAAAATGAAATCAACTCAGAAATAGATTGTAGAAAACATAGATACATAACCAGACAAAACCATGGTGGAAAAGAGGCTTCAGCCTCATGGCATTCTCGTCATTCTCTCTTATTAAAAGAATTTAGTTTACAATTTAAATAGATGAGAGAAAATGTCTAAGATAGTCCGTGCAATCTTAGACTCCTTTGGTTGAGATAATTTCTCACCAAAAACCAACCAAGATGGGAGTTACTAAACAAACTCTAATATTTGAGGAACAACCCAAGAGTTAGGCACATATTCCTAACTTGGAATATTTAATTAATTAATTAATTATTTTGGATTTATTATTGTTATTTGAGAGAGGCTAACTTAATGTGAAAATAAAAAACTTAGATTGCGCCCAATGCACTCCCTAACAAGAGACAGTGCTTTGCATATGCATGTACCCTTCACTGTACGTACTATGTAATGCAAGTTTCGACATTCAGGGGTGCGTTGCCCTCTTTTTGGGTAGAATTTACCCTAGGGACCTTAAAACCCTAAAAATTTGCAGGAATTGGAAATTAAATGAATACTAAAGGAAATAGGAGGTTCATATCACTAACCTGGATCAAATGGAAATGAAAACCGTCCACAAAAACGATTACAATCAGCAGCTAAATTTTGAGGGAAAAATCAGGTTCAGAGCTCCAAAATGCAAATGGTAACTATGGAATGGTAAAAATGAATAGTGGAACTACTTTTAAATAGTCATTTAATTACTTGCAAGTTAAATTTATGGCTATGACTATAGTTTTATTATGTTTTTATCAGGAAACATGTATTTTTAATCCATTTGATGTTGTTCTGAACAGGATATACAACTGATAAACAGATTAGTCGTGCAGATTTATTTCAAAGAATGACTTGACCACAAAGCATACTTTTTCTCCTTATTTTTTGAGCTTTGTTAAAAACGAAAAAGGGTTTGAAGCACACTTTTATCTCTTTTCCGAGCTTCGATAACAACAAAAAAGGAACCCCTAGAGTCTTCTTTTAGCTCTTTTTAGACTTCGATAATGTGAAAATATTGTCGAGCACTTGTCTTTTCGAGCTTGTAAAGGTAAATGAATCGATATCTACTCAGTATAAGTTTAACCCTTTTCCAGACTGAGATAGATTATTTACGAAAAATGAATACCTTGGTTAAACATGACCAAAGAGGTTCTCTCAGATATTATTTTACACTTTTACGAATCTGAGTGACAAATTTACGAAAAAGTACTCATGGATTTTTCTTTCATCCTCTTTTTTCAAACTCTCTAAATATGAAAAATGACCCAGCTATCACTGTTTTTAAGCTCATTAAAACATAAAATAGTGACGAGCTTATCGATCATGGCAAGAATTGAGTTTCATTCATCACTAGACTCATTAAATTATTAAATATCAATACTTTATTCGCCCGAAGGGTTGAATTATAGATCAAGAAAATGTTATCCTCCTCAAGCTTGTTAAAAAATAAAGAGGCACTGGTCGACAAATGATTGGGGAAAATTTGGGAAAAGTGAGAAAAAATGATTTATGGTAGTAATTCGCTCTTGAACATGAAACTTCCTTCACTCCATATCCGTGATTGTTTGGGTTGGGTAATCATCTTGACGGTTCATTCATACGTATGGTTCACATACCTTCACTTCGGTTTTGGGTCAATGCAGCCAACTCATCACAGTGTCACCGATATGTTCAAGAGAAGTCATCCAGTGAATAAATCATCCTTCTGCAATACTCATAAACCTTTATTATCATGACCATCATCCCTAAAAATTGCTATATCAAGTCATACTCTTGTCTCCGAACTCAGTAACTCTCGTTTCAAAATAAGGCGACTTCTTGTCGACAAAAAATCATTATCCAGGAAGTTCACTTAGAAACATCAGATTCCAGTACCATGCGGCTTTTTACAACATCGACAAAATCCTCGCTTCCGAACTTTTGACCGAAAGATTTTGTTTGGCATTCAACATCAAATCATCTATTCACGCCTTACGAAATGTACTGCAGTACCTTGAGGGTCATTGAAATCAATGGTGGTTCTCTCACGTTTGTTAACAACTCACATTATTGGCTGGTAATCAAATGATGTCTTTCCATGTTTGACGACAAATCATATATTCACATGGCTAGACTTGTACCCGAATGATTGAGTGAACGAGATAAGAAGACCCCGGATCTAGTTTCAGCCATCCAGGCTACGATTTCAGGATTGTTGTACACATCATTTGTATGGTGACGTTACATACAGATCGACATCCGAACATGGGCCTATATATGTAGGAATGTATACATTGGGCAACATTCCAATCTCGACCACTTTCTGAATTATGTACATGTTATTAGATTGTTTATGTGCTGAACATGGGAATGCCTACCCTTAGAAATTATGATCAAAGAAGATATATCATGATGTAATGTATTGTAAGATTGATGCAGGTCACCACTCCGCTTCATCCCCAACCCATCACAGTGTAAAGCATATTAATCAAAATATTGTTGTTATTATTCTGACTTCATGCTTTAGAGGGAAATTGTTATAGGTAAATTTGGGCATCATTCCAAATGACCTGGTTAATTGGGCATCATCTCCAGGACCAATGTATAGGGTCTATCATCCCCTAACATTTCAATTGCTATATGCCCTAAGACAAAGAACAATACAGATCAATTAAAGACTTTCATATGCAAAGGTTTCCAAGGTTTGAAGTTTATAATATATCATATGAGAGCTCACCAATGCTACCTCTAAAGGGACTAAGTGCGTTGCATATGTAGGGAGCCCCATGCAAGGCTGCTCTGCAAAGCACTTCCTGACATCTATGGGTGCGTTGGTCACAGATCTTAGTGTTTGATAAGGAAGAATTTGTGTAGAGAAACGTTGGTGGATTTTTCATTGAGGAGATTGATTTGAGTGACAGTTTTCTGGAGATATCTGCATTGTGATGAGGTTGGGATGTTGCTGGAGATGGTGAAACAAAATCAGTCATTTGGTTGTAACCTCCCCTTCTATCATTAATAAAGAATACAACTTACTTCTCCCTATATGCATCTGTATTGGCTTTGATTTTCCATATTGCAAGATCTTAGTTTATGTATATGGTTTATGCTTTATTGATTTAGAAAACTAACTTGAATAGACATCTGTATTATTGCTATCTTCTGCTGTTTAGTGTTCATTCATGCAAGAAATATTTTTCACAGCCGGCTGGAATTTGAAGCTACAACGGAAGCGACAGAAGGAATCATTTGGAAGCGCTTGGATTCCAAGTAACCATCTAATCCATTTTGTGTGTCTGTTCTTAGTTAGGAAAAGTAGTCGTATAGTCTTTAACCTGTTGTTCTAGATTAGCACCTATCTAGGGAAGTGTGTCTTATTCATAATTCACAATTATGTCCAACAAGTATGGAAAGCAAGACAAATTACTAACAATGATGTGAAGAAGTCACAACTTCTCATACTGTTGAAGGAAAGAGGGATGACATGGTACATAAATTATTCTACGATGAATCAGGATGCTTCCATGGATGATACAAAGAAAGCCCTGACTATAGAATTTAAGAAACCCAAATCTCAGTCACAGTGTATTACTGAACTGAAGGAGATCAAGCAACTCGAAAATGAGTCTGTTTGGGAGTTGGATCAAAGGTTCAAAATGTTAATGGGACAAGTGAGCTTTAAAATTCCTAAATAATAGCACAAGGATTGTTTTATAGCTACACTATTGCCACAGATCAGGCTACCCTTGACACAACAAAATATATCAACATAGGCCGAAGCTTTGGAAATTGCAATGAAGATGGAAGCTTCGTCGGTCACAGATACACATGTACGAGTACAACAGATTCAGAGCCAACTAGAAATTTTGCATTTGGAGATGCAGGATATGAAGAAAGGTATGGAAGTCAGGCCATATATTCAATCAGAATTCTAGTGCATAAAGTGTAAAGAAGAAGGCCATCATAAGGAGAAATGCCCTGTGTTTAGAGAGTACCTTGCTAGTGGAGCACCTAACCCATGGAATCAAAGATTGAGTGTATGGAGTCAAATATGTAAAACCATTGGTCAAAATATCTTGGAAGGCTGCTACTTGTTACAGAAGTATGTGCAGACTCCAAAGCAGTTGTGTAGATTAGTGGGCATGATGAGAAGAACTGTCGCAGTTATGATTTGATGATGGAGCAAACTGTTAGTGCTTATAGAATTCCAACTGAGGGAGATGCACATGAGTATCAAGGTCAACATGTCGGTCGAGGAGGATTCCAAGGATGAGGATGAGGTGGAGTAGGCATTGGTCAAGGACGTGGCCAACTTATCTGTTACAATTGCGGAGAAACATGACACTTCGCAGGGGATTGTCAGAATCCCACCTCAACCTATAAGTGTATAAAGCTTTTGATCGTGTGATATAAGAATGTCCAGTGCTTATGGCAAAGATGAAAGAGAAAATAAACTAGCAGCGCACGCAAAAATCTATAGATGATGACTGTAGAACCAAGGGAAGATGACCCGTGCATTAACATAGTAACAATAAGTGGTGCAACGAGAGGAGATGATAAAGGAGAACATAAGAAGCCAATGGAAGATACATAGGTAAGAAAGACTGCAGAAAGAGCCCCTAGCTTTAGTATTCAGATGGAAAAATAAAAGTTTCTGGAGGAAAAATGAAGTTTCATGGATCTGGGAGCTTCAACATCTAACACGCAGCTGCTGCAAAAGTTAATACCGAAGAAGGATAGTGTTCAAGTAACTACTCTGCTAAAATAATTTGATCCAACTATATTAAGATCATTCTTGTATACCTTCATGAATTTGTTGAGAGATCATAAGGCTGTTGAAGCACTCCAGGAGTTGATAAACTCCTACATGGGTAAATAATAACCCTGAAGCGAGCGGTGCACCGTAAATTTTTTTCATCGAGATAAGAAAACAACAGGAAGGGAGATGAGACTAATTGCGCAAATCAGAGAATACGAGATGGACCAGGTAATCCTAGACCTGGGATCTGATGCCAACATATTACCTAAGAAAACTTGGGAGTGAATGGGAAGGAAAAAGCTGCAATGGTCTCTTATTCAGTTGAGTATGGCCAATCAACAGAAGATTGTTCCTATGGGAAGATTACCAGGACTGATAGTAGACATTGAAGGAGTGCAAGTTGTTCCAGACTTTGAGGTAATTGAAATTGTAGATGATAGCAATACTTATCTGACGCTGCTTGGATTGGATTAGGATTTTTATAGCGACGTGATAATCAATTTGAAGAAGAGGAAGATGGTGTTTGAAAAAGGCGATCTGAGGGTTATTGTTCCTTTAGACCCATCAAAGGGAGTACTTTATACATAACCTTTCCGCGATGAGTACTGCAATGAAAATATTGAAAATATCTATAATATAAAAACTAAGGAGGAATATTGGATCAATACCACTGGGAACAAGACAATTCCTGTACTTTAGATTCCGAGGAGGAGCTGGAAAATTGGCAGAACAAGCTACATGAAATATCCACTAGATGATGTAACAAAATCATAACATAACTTCTCTGCATAACTTTAGAGGTATGTGATTTGCCTTGTTATTATGGGATATTATATGCAAGTATTTTTGTTGATAAATTTGAAAAGGAAGTACTAGAAGAACAAAGGTTCAAAGCTTTGGATGTAGCTATGAGGTCTGCGCCTGCTAGATTGCGGGGTACTCATAAAGAGAATATAAGGAGTTGGAAAGAATATCACAGGCTGATGAAGATCAGATTTGGCCCAATAAAAACCATAATCAAAGTAAAATATGATGGCAAGGCTGACCTCCAAGAACATATTTTTCGTTGGACATCAGCTTGGCAGAATATCTAGAACCAGAATGGGTACATGTGTTTTTTCACACATTGGACCTGACGCCTATGAATTGGTATCTTGAGACAAAACTACGACATGGAACATTGAAGTGGACAGATTTGTTTGAAGGGTTACTACTGAAATTTAGTTTTGAAGATGAATGTCCATGCATAGATGAAGCCATTCAGGTAGTCAGAGCAAGGGTTTTTAAGAACACAACTGTGCTAATTTGGATGCATCTAGATTGGACAGCGCAGTTGCATCATGCATTGGAATGCTAATGTGACATCATAAGAGGATGATGAGGACCCGCGCAATATTGATATCCTAAAATTAGAAGGACATCATGAAGTTGCTAGACCAGAACCTAAAATACTTGACATAATGCAACTTGCGAAGACGAAGAAGGTGAATACTGGTTTAGAAGAAGAACCAAAATTTGCACTGATTGGAGATTATTGGGGCGAAGACACAGTTAGAAATGTTGCAAAGCTATCACACGAGTATGAAGAAATATTGCCCACAAATTTTTCTGAATTGAAGGGTATAATAAGAGACCTAGGCATTATGATGACTACTCTGAAACCTGACGCGAAGCCAGTAAAGAAAATACCATATAGGGTGAATCTAAATACAAGGAAAAAGTGAAGGAAAAGTTGTAAAAAATGATGAAAGTGGGGATCTTTGAATTGGTCGAAGAATCTGACTGGGTAATTCCCATTGTAGTTCAGGAAAAGAAGACAAAGGGTGAGATCAAAACATGTGTATACCTAAGGAAGTTGAATGATGCATGCTTCCATGACCCCTTTCCCACACCATTCATGGATGAAGTATTGGACAATGTAGGAGGATAGGAGGCTTATTCTTTCAAAGATGAATTTTTGGGTTACCATTAGATAAAAATTGTGCCAAAAGATAGACATAAGAAAAATTTTTCTACCGAGTGGGGTTGTTACCAGTACACAATTTTTAGCACTCCATTGGATCTCTAAAGGCTGAGAAGGAGACCATAAAAGGTAACCACATACCACTTTGACATAGTAGCTAGCCCTACTAGGCTGAGAGGGCTCTCTCAATGAGATTCACAGCCAATTTGACTGGATCAAGGATATTTTAGGATAGATATGCAGATTAGCGTTTGGTTGATTTGGGTATTTGTGCTGGATCAAAATAAACCTTTAGGGCTAGGCTTGAAAACTTTGGTAGGGTTACAAGAGAAAAAATTGTAGGGGAATAAAGGGGCAAGGTAGGAAAGCTTATGTGGCCCTTTATTCTTTATGGTTATGGTGTAGGAAGAACAAAGAGATTAGGAAAAAGCATAGAAATATGAACTCATTCCTTAAGAAGAAAATAAACACAACATCATCATCTTATCAAAATAGGGCATGTATTCCTCATGAATCATGCTTAAAAATTTTAAAGACAATGAGTGAAAGTTGTAGATATGTAATGGAAAGATAAATAATTCAATGGAGTTATTTACAAAAGAGAAACATAGCCATACAAGCTCACCACATGAATCCCTAAATTTAAGCTACAAATTTTCTCTGTATTCACTGTATTACTTTGTCAAACTGAAATACACTAGCTCAATTTCCAAGACTCCAACCCTTGTAAATGATTAAAAAAGGCCTCTTATAGCTACTGAGGTCGAAATCATCCCTTGGAGGTTGAATTTTCCAGCAAGAAATTCAAATTCATGCACCTATTTGAAGTCTGCTACACACTAGGGAGGTTACACAACAAATTCCTCCTTTATCTAACCACTAAGAGACATATCCTTAAATAAATAAGTCGAGGATAAGAAACATATTCAACTCCATTTTAACATTTACAATTAAATTTTGACCTTTACATTCATCTACTTTCACTTTTTAAATTTTCCAAAAGTCAAACTGGAAATTGGAGAAAACTACACAGTGAAAATTTTATAAAAATCTCAGAAAATTGCAGATGTGCAACACCATCTTGGAGGCCATTTTTAGGCACCTTCTTGAAATCAAAATTGAAATCTGAAAGAACGGTAAACTAGCCATGTTTGTATAGCTTCCATAACATCTTGAATTTTTTAAAATTACCTATGGGAAGGCCTTCAAAAACTCATTCTCCCGAGGTATCTCTAGATGCACAACGCGTGTAAAAAATAGAGGCATAATGTTGATTTTTGGCTGGTTTTCTTCATTTTTTCTCAAAAGCTGAGCCCTTTCTAGAAAATACGAGCAAATGGGTTTTGAGAGGAGTGCATAATATTTCTATAAATGTAAGCCACTTTTCATTTGGAGCCTTGAGGAAAAAGCGCAGTGCCAAGGCATTTCGCATCTAGCCTTAGTGAAATTTCTGAATTCTGCAAATTTTCACCAAATTTGACCAAAAAATAAAATTTTCTCCAAATCTCCCTAAAATTGGTCTAGATTTGTTGGATGAGGTGTAATATGCAATCATGGAAGCATCAACAAGAAAATTATTTTTTCCCTTCTCCTTTTGGCATATTAGTGTTTGCTTAAGCTTGTCTTGCAATTGCTTGATTTTGATGTGAAATTTGATTTCTTGTTGGTAGCGGGAAACCATGCATTTGTGGATCTTGTTATTCCTGTTTGCATTTTCTAGGAGGTTTTTCAAGTGAGTATTTACCTTCTCAAGCCAAAACTCCTTGTCCTCATTGATCTCTTTGGCAATCCTTTCTTCAAAAGTGAGCTCCTCATTTGTAGGGTTTTACTCTTTCTCTTTCTACAATGCCTTCTTGAGACCCATGGTTCTTGGCCTCTTCTTCTTCAGCTCCTGTTCATGCTCATCATGTTCATCATGCTCAGCCACTTCTTTTCCTCTCTCATGTTTTTTTGCCTCAAACAACCTTTTCTCCAAAATCAACTGTTGTGTCTTGATTTGACTATTCTCATGTTCAAGAAATGAAATGATGAATTGAGACCTTGCCAAATTTTCTTGGTGCTCTTTGATATGAGCATCCTTTCCTTTGATTATCCTCTATAAGTTTTCCTACTCATCATGGTCCTCCAAGTCAAACAAGTCAAAGTCATGTTCCTCCTCATCATGCATGGACGTCTCATGCAGTGCTGATGGTGACCCCTAGAGTGAAATAGGCTTGGCCCCTTCCTCTTTTTGAGGAGAAAACACAAGTCTCCTGCCTCTTTGATAGGTGACAGTAACCTCAAGCCTAAGCATTTTTGAAACCTCAACAAGTTTTCTTGATGATCCAACCTCCTGCATGGTAGGTGAGATTTTTTGCTGTTGAGTTGGTGTAGTAGTTGTGTGCATCTGCAAAGCTGTCTCAATGAAGGCATCCCATGTCATGTTATTATCTGCCAACTGATGGAGAACTATGATCTTCACCAGGCTGTGGTGAAAGTGGCTAGGGTAATTATATGCATTCATTACTTGCACATTTTCTCCCATCTTGCTCACACTCCTATACAAGAAATTGCATAAGTTTAGGGACTTCACTGTTGTGAAGTGCATGAGCAATCTAATATGATATCGGTTAATATAGAAAACCTGCCCTCACATGTGAATAATTTCATCACAACCTTCATCAATGGTGCATACCTCTCCAGCAAGTATCTGAATGGAATAATGTGAGAATGCGTCTCTTTGTACTGTGATTTTATGAAGTATTTGTATTGCTCAAGGTCTAGGTTCATGCCTTTGAACCACTATTCCCCATGGTTTGGTATCCCTCTGGCAAGAGAGATGGAATCAACTGAAAATGTGAAATCAATCCCTGTAATGGTGGCCTTTACTCCCTTCAAATTTGTGGCAAACAAATCTGTAAGCTCCTCATGGTAACCTACCTCCTCCACTCTTTGAAAAAACCCTAGGAAATTGACATCTTCAAAGCATTTTCTGATGAAGGGTGAGGAAATTATTTCATTGAAATTTGAGGGCTCATACCTCAATATCTTTCCCTCTTTGTGTTGTATTATCTTCTATGATGGTGAGGAATCTCCTTCCATGATTGAAACCCTAGATGATAGGAGGGGAAAAAACAGGGAAAAGTGAGTGAAGGGATAAAATGAGGGAGTTAGGAAAGGGAGATGGGGGTAGAAATATTTAGGGGGATGGGAAAGGGTCTTAGGAATCTTTACAGAGTGAGATGAAGGTCAATGAGTGAGGGGAGTGAGCTAGGAAATTCAAACACAGTCCTAGCTAGGAAAATGGCCCAATTCGGTAGAATAGGGCTAGGGTTTGTAGGGAGATGATGCAAAAATGATGGGAAATGTTTTGTGAAGTATGGGAATAATGTATAAATAGCCAAAAGAGGTGGAGGGACAATGGTATTAGGGTTTCACAACATCAATTGATCATTTGTCAACCAAAAGCATGAAATTCCTATAAAACCCTAGGGAACTTAGCTTGTTATTATTTCTTGGTTTGCAAAGGAAGAGAGGACATAACAATGAATGTCCTTACTTGTTATGATTCTTGGAAGATGAAAAATCTGAAATGGAGCTCTGAGAAATCTATTTGGGTGGTTATTGAGCAAGTTTGGGCAACTCTGCCTCATGCGCAACACAATTCATCCATGCGCAGCGCCTCCTCCAAATGCGCAACGCCTCCCAATTTTTGAGACTTTGAGCTGAAAAAACACGTTATTACTCACAAAATGAAGGAGGGTCTTGATAATGAGAGACAATGAGGGTGAAAATGAAATGTGTTTGTGAATTTTTGGCCCTTTTATAAGCATGGCATATATTTCTTTAAGTGATAATGGGCCCCACAAGAATTTTTGTAGCATGACTTTCATTCTCTTTTTGACTTCACAACCTTGGAAATTTTGTAATTTGAACTTTTTGTATCTTCCATGGAACATTGAACTGCAAATTTTGAACTTTGAAGTACTTATTACATATAGAAACATAAAATTACATTTAAAAATCAAAATTTATTAAAAAAAACTTGCTTTATTACCACTCTTCCAATTGTCATATTTTATGCATGAAATGGAAGTTTGGTGACCTTGAAACCCTAATGACCTAATGGAGACAATGAATTGAACGAGATCATGGTTTTGATGACTAAAATGATGATGAAAATATTTGAATGATGATACACTCAGCTGAGTGATGACATGGACCAGCAATTTAAAATTTTGGGATTGGAAAATAGTCCTAAACCTAATACCCAGTGACCAAATTTTTGCTTGAAGACTTAGTAAAATGACAAAAAATTGACTGTGGGACCTTGAAAAGGTATGATAAGAGTCCATTTTATCAGTAGTGACAATATGCAAAGACTGGCACTAACAACAGTGATGCCTTTTGGTTTGAAGAATTCTCTTGCCATATTTTCTAGAGTTGTAGTCATAGCTTTCAAGGAGTATATACACGAATTTTTGGAGGTTTACTTCGATGATTGGAATGCCTTTGGGTTATTGAAAAAGCATGTTGTGAACTTGAGGCTGATGTTGGATACACACAGGCGATATCAGATATCATTGAATTTGAAAAAATGCATCTATAGTGTACCTTTTGGTATACTATTAGGGCATGTTGTTTGTAAGCAGGGATTGATGGTAGATCCTGCGAAGATTGCTGCTATTGTGAACTTGGAACCACCTAAGACAGTGAAGAAATTGCGCACGATACTTGGAAATGCTAGATACTAAAAAAAGTTTATAAAGGCATATGCAGAAATAACTGTGCCAATGGAGAAGTTATTGAACAAATATGTTACTTTTCACTGGGACGAAGAATGCCAAAGAGCCTCGACATACTGAAGGAGAATATGGTGATTGCGCCTATCCTAGTTTTCCTAGACTGGAATAAGGAGTTTCATGTATGTGTTGATGCATCTTGCATAGCATTGGGTATAGTAATGGCACCAACAGGAGCAGGAGAAATTGATCACCCCATAATTTTTGCAAGCAGAAAATTCTCCAAGGCGGAGAAGAACTATTATACGACAAAAAAAAAGGGGTTGGATATGGTTTATGCATTACATAAGTTCAAACATTATTTTTTGGGAGCACACTTCAATATGTTCATTGATCACTCCGTGCTGAAGTATTTGGTGAATAAGCTTGTTTTAGGAGGAAAAATATGTTGATGGTTGTTGCTGTTTGAGGAGTACGATTTCGAAGTTGTAGTAAAAACAAGAAGATTGAATTTTGGGCCTGATCATCTATCAAGAATAGAAATAGGAGAAGAACCCACAAATATCTAGGATAACCTGCCAAATGCACAGTTATTTGTAATCAAGTTCGAAGATGATCACTTCAGCAACATTATTCATTTTTTGGCTACAGGAATGGCATCCGCGGAGTACACTGCGCAACAAAAGGAGCTAGTAGTCACGGCAGATGATATTTCATTGATTGTAGGACATTTTTACAAGATGGTACTTGATGACATACTGCGCAAATATGTCTCGAAGCATGAAAGGAAAAATATTTTGGCATAAGCTCATGGAGGAGTTGTAGGAGGACATTATGCCAGAAAGGCCACTACGAATAAGGTTTTGAGAGTTGGGTTATGGTGCCCCACAGTGCATAAGGATGCAAAGGAGTTTTTTCAAGCTTGTGATGCATGTAAAAGAAAAGGAAGGCCATCTAGAAGGGATGAAATGGAAGTGAATCCACAAGTAACATTGCAGGAGTTTGATAAGTGGGATATTGACTTTGTCATACCTATTAACCCACTAGGGAAGAAGGTCGATGCGAGATACATAATCACTACAACTGATTATTTGAAAAGGTGGGTTTAAGCACAACCAGTGAAGGATTGCATCGCATGTACTACCACAAAGTTCATATTTGAGTATATTATGTCCAAATTTGGGTGTCAAAGATTTTGATGACCGACCTAGGTTCAAATTTCTTGCACACGACTGTTGAGACACTGAATGAATAATTTCAAGTACATCATCAGAAAATTACAACATATCATCCTTAGGAGAATGGGACAGTCAAAGCCTTCAATAAGATTATGGAGAATTCCTCAAAAAAGTGTGCAAATCAACAAAAATGACTGGGATCTGAGAATTCCAACGGTGTTATGGGCATACATGACAACATGCAAGAAACTGACTGGATATACACCTTTTAGGTTGGTCTATGGACAAGAAGTAGTTATGCGTATGAAGTACATTTTTCCAAGTTTAAGAATTACAGCATTCACAAAAATGGTTGATCACGATACAATGGAAGAACGGATGAAGCAATTTCTTGCTTTGTAAGAAGACATGTTTATAATAGGTTTTCATTAGCAAGTGAAAAAAACAAGGGAGAAAGCTTGGCATGACAGGCACATCAAGCAGAATCCATTCAAGGAAGGAGATCTTGTCCTATTGTATGATATAAAATTCTTGAAGTTTCCCAGAAAGTTCAAAGAACATTTTTTGGGACTATATATCATCAGGCAAGTCTCTGAGGGAGGCACAATTCAACTCACGAATTTGGATGGTTAGCTGATGCCAAGATGAGTAAATGGTAGTAGTTTGGAGATATATAAGAACGAATCTGTCCTTGGAATGTCGCCCTGAAATATAAAAGGGGAAAGTATTAGTTCCACCTGTAGTTGAAAGTGGGCACTAGACTATAAACTACTCTGTAGAAAGGGGATTTGTCAAAGGAAGGTTATTGTTCGATCATTAAGAGTATGGTGAAGTTATAAAGAACCACACCAAATGAATATAACTGTGTTATAGTAAGGAGTATGTCGAATTCCAAAGACACTGTGATAAGGAATGAATTGATGCGACACAAGGGAAAGATCATCGAAGTTAGCAAGAAATATGACCGTTGGAAGGAAAAAGTTGTCGCAAAAGGAAAGTTTCCATTAAAAGGAGCGAGGGAAAACACAATTATTAGGAACAACTAGTCGAATATAGTGCCATATTTGCATTAAATGAGCCAAATCTAGAAATGATCATGAGGCCCGAAATTCAAATTCATTATAAAAGAAAAATCTCGCTCCACATTTTGACACTTTGCTTCCTGAGAATTCAAATTGAGAATTTGCGCCTAAGTAAGAACAAAGAAATTGGTTGTATGTCTGAGAGGGATTTTGAAGAAATTTCTAGACAATATATCAAGAAAGGACTCATAGGAATCATGGAAGGTACAATACCAAGAATAACTGACCTGAGGTCACCGTGAAAGCAAGGCACCATAGAAGAAGCACAACGAAACAAAAAGTAGTTAAAGAGGCCAGCTGCGACTCCTGGAGTTAGAAAGTCTCCAAGAAAGAAGATAGCCAAGGAGTGGCGGTGGGAAAATAAGTAGAAGAAACCCATGCAGATTCAAGATGGTGAGGAAGAAATTGAAATCCTAGAAGCAGAGATACCAGAAATTGAAGTAGAAGGTGTAGAAGAACTCTTTGTACTGCCACCATATGTACCCCCAAGAAATTCACCTACTTGTGCAAGGAATTTTTGGAGGACTGTCGAGAAGCGCAGGAGAAAGGAAATATGTTCCACTATGTGTGGTTGTTTTTGATCATAGCATTATTGGTGTGGAAGGAACTACCAGAGTCACAATTTTCCACAGCTGACCCAGATGTGCACGAAGCTGCAAGGTATGACTCGCTCTCATTTTACAAAGAGCCGATGCGCACAATAGAAAAAAATACCTTTTGGGTATTAATAGAGATGGATTTGCGCACGGTGGTGAATCAACTTCCTAGGTTGGCATCTACTTTATTTGAATAATATCGGAAAATTGCAGATTTTAAGGCCGATTTTCATAGAGCTTACATCAACGAATGAAAGGATCCGACAGAGACATGGCATCCTTTGCCATATTTGGTCACAAAGATGGACCTTTTGGATGTCCTAAATAAATGGATGGCCGATTGGATGACTCCACCTGTTGGAGGCACTGAGACAGAGAAAGACACTTCACAACATGCAGGAACCAGTGGAAAAGACATAAAGATAAGGAAATATACTGAGCAAGAACAGAGAAGGACGAGGAAGAGAATGAAGGAATAATGCTAGATCAAGGTGGCTAGGACCCTCCTAGCAATACAGAGCCATTCAATTTCCAATTTATCATAAAGAAGAGGGTACCTATAGTGTCTACACTAGGTGCATGAAAGAAACACAGGAAAATAGATCCAAGTGCGCAGAGACCATGATCCTCACTGAAGGGGATATTGATGAGATTGGGGACAAGGTAAAACAAATCACCAAAGACACGTGGAGCATAATTAAGGATCAATACAAAGAAATATTGAGAGAAGTACAGGAAGGCATGGAATAGCACAAGGTGCTGGCACAAACAATAAGACCACAGGAGAAACCATCCATCAAAATAGCACAGAGAAGTCAATCATCAAAGCCACAACGTTGAATTGAGACCTTATTTGGTTTGAGGATTTTTCAAGTACCCAGAGGAGCGTTACAATTTCAAGATATCGAGGATAGAGAATGTGCCAAAGGATGCAAAAGCATCAGGATGAACCTCACCATGCTCCCCACTCAGACACTACATGAATTTCATCAAGGGATCGTAGAAGAATTGAAGGGATGAGAACAACACACTTCACAGTTCACCATGCAGGTGCAGAAGGAATGAAATGTAACGATGATGAAGATTGATCGAGTGCTAAAGGAAAGAGACAAGGTGCACCAATAGAAGCAACAATTGGAAGAAGCTATCAGTAAGACTTGTAGAGAACTTTCAGATGTTCAGGTCTGCGCATAGGACCCACCAACAACAAAGGTCGCGAAGCTCGCTCTCGCAATCAACGAATCAAAGGGAAACACTGAGAAGCTGAAATTTGAATATCAGGTCCAGATTACCGAGATGTAAATGAGGCTGCAACGAGCCCCACCTCCAAAAGTGAGAGAGTAGAGGGAAGCAAACCTCAAACTCGCATTGGAAGGTATCTCCACCATAGTAAAGGATGATGGTAAAATTTTAGATGATACAATATAAATTTGGACCTCGCTGGAGGAGGATCCAAACATTTAGCAAATTGAGGAAGAGATATAGGAAATGTAGAAGCAGTTGGATGATATCCGGGTGCTATAGGGTAAACTGCTTGGGTGGTTGGTTTTCGAATATCCCTCTCAGGGCTTTCCGGTGCCTGAGGAAGACAGTAAGATTAGCTGTGCTGTTCACAAAGATGGCATGAGCATGTTCATATTAACTTAAAATAACTTGAAGGAATGCGATAGAGAATTACCTATTTAACAATCTTGGAGTCCCTTGGAGAGCGCTAGGCAGCGAAACAAGAGTCCTTCTTCGCTGGCTCCAAATTTTGGTCCTGCAATCAGTCAAAGCACCTGTGTAATTTCTAACATAACATATATCCTATTAATCAAGCCAATATATAATGAACTTCTAAGTTATACACATCTGAGCCATTCATATCATACTATGTAAATTTTCAAACAATAATGACAATATTAAGCATTGAATGGACAAAACGAACACAATTCTATTGATTTTGAAAGAAGGAGGATTAAAACCATCGGTTGTACCAAGCCCTCCTCAGTCTCCCAATATATTTTATCTCTCAAGTGAAGAAGTCCAAGTCAACAAGCTCTTTAGGAACCTCTTTGACTCTTGGCCTTCACAATATGACACTATTCTCTATTCCACAAATATGCAAAAACCTTTAGCAATCCTTCGACCTTCAATTAAGAGCCTTCAGCTCCTTCTTATAGGAGAGGGAGAAAGCCATTGTTGCCCTTCTCTTTCCACTAGTTTGGAATGGAAAAAACTTAGATGTTTCTTTAATCTCTATGCTTTTGCCTCCTTTGGAGTTCAGTCTTGTTATAGCAATGACCAATAATGAATTGGTGCTCTGCAGTTTCTTTTGTGAACTGACTCTCTTGTGAGGGAAAGCCAAAGATTCAAATCATTCTCCGCGGGCTTTTCCCGATTCAAACTTAAAACACGGGTAACGCTTCCCTCCAGTGTAAACATAGTGTTTCCCTAGCCACTAACGCGGCCCATTCACTGATTTTTTGCGTTATAACGCTCTTGTGTTGTTATAGATAGGCGTTACCCTGGCAGAAATAGGTTTAATTTAGGTCTTTGTACTCCTTCCATATTTGTCTTCCCTTCTGAGCTGATGAGGAGGTATTTTGACCTGTAACATATGCCCCCTAAAGTGTGAGGTCAGAGACGAAGACGATGGCTGAAATACTTTATAATTTTTGTAGAGATAAAGAGATTGAAAGACTGAGGAAAACCTGAAACAACAACATATGTCAGAAAATATAGTATCTGCCTTGAGTCGGGCATGTCCCATGCTCAGTAGTTTAAACAACATGATTTCTCTAAAATAGAGATATGAATAATCTGTCCACCGATAGGCACAATGTGGAAGTGTCTGTCATAACATGATCAGGCTGAAGAAGCTGTCTCCATAAACAATATCGCAACTTGGGGAAGGAAACACAACTTTAATGATGTCGCCTTTGCCCCAAGGTCTTGACCGCTGATTCACATAAAATGCATATTTCTCAACATGTGAATGAAGGAGTTTTCGTCGAACATCTGAAAAATCGTCTGATTACCAATCGATAATGAAAACTATTAACAGACGCGAAGGTGGCAACCGATAATGATGATGGTCCCTAAGATGCACAGCACAATCTAGCGAGTGTGAATAAAATGAGTTGAAGTCGAACACTCGTAGAATCATTCGACCAGGAGCCAATGATGAAGACCCCTGATCAAACACAGGACTACCTGCCACTGATGTCTGCAAGTATCCGGGTACTGATGGGTTTCTGGATCAACTTCCTAGATAAGGTGTTGAAGTCGATAGGAAGTGATTTGTTGAAAGGTAGGCACTGAGGCGTCCTACATCAGTCAACACGAAACGAAAACCAACTGATTTTGTTTATGATTGAGATAATGAAGAGTAAATGGGAACGTCGGACGACAAATAATTTCTGGCATAATGAGCGGTTTGGTTGATAACAGGAGCAGTAGATAGCGAGATCTGCTTGAACAATAGAAGGCACTCTAGCAGGGTACTAGGCAGCTGAAGCGTGATGAACACCAAAGAGTGTGTTAGGATTTTATCGGTGCAGGGACACTGGGAAATAAAGGCTAATACTCATAGATGGTAGGGTTCGGCTAACTGCGAAATAGTTTTTTGGGAAGTGCCATGTTCAAGAATTTTGCTGCCAAATCGACCTTTTTTGAAAATGAAACAAAGGTAGTATCCATTTTTTCCAAATTTTTCCCTGTCTGATTAAGTTTAGCAAGTCCAAACGAGTAAAATCGGTGAATTTTTCATGCTTTAGAGAGTCTAAAAAATGTCAGCAAAGACAACTCTGTGCCCCATCTGATTAGGTTTAACGAGTCCAGATGAGTAAACTCGGTGAATTTTTCATATTTTAGAGTCTAAAAAATGTCAGGAAAGACAACTCTACGTCCCGTCTGATTAGGTTTAATGAGTCCAGACAAGTAAACTCGGTGAATTTTTCATGTTTCGAGAGTCTGAAAAATATCATAAAAGACAACTCCATTGGGGTACCTTTTTCATGTCTTGATAACCGGGCATGGTAAAGGGATAATAGTAAGCCTGAAATAGTTCATTTTCTGTAAGTTAGTCCATCAAAATCAGAAAAGTGAGAAATCTATGTTCGATAGAAGTCAACCTCATTTTGTTATGAGTACGAGGAGACGGAGTGAAATCAATACTCTGTGTGAAATTTTAACGAGTTTGACAAAGAAAAACTCGGTGCCCTCTGTGAAATTTTAACGAGTCGCGCGGAGAAAACTCGATTACCTCCATGAAATTTTAACGAGTCGCGTGGAGAAAAATTGATTACCTTTTCAGTTTAAAGAGCATTGAAAAAGAGAAAATAATGGCTCCATCCTTTCTGTCGCGGTAGTTTAACGATGAAACGACGCAAAAATTTTGCCTTCCCCTGCAAACTTTGGAATTGAAGGATGGATTGTGGTGCCGACAATTCAACAATTGCCTTAACCTTATCGGGATCAACCCTAATCCCGTGCTTGGAGACAATGAAACCTAACAGACGTCCGGACTCGACCATAAATACGCATTTATGAGGATTCAAGCGTATATTGTAGAATCTGCACCTAGCAAAAATTTCTCTTAAATGAGCCAGGTGATCCTATCGCTTCTTGGAATGGGCTGGAAGGTCATCCAAGTAAGCCTGTACAATATGTCGAATGTCATGAAAAGCATAGTCCATAGCCCGCTGAAAAGTTGCTCCTGCATTCTTCAGACCGAATGGGAGTTTTCGGTACGCAAAAATTCCCCAAGGACAGATGAAAGTAGTTTTATGCTGGTCTTCTTTTTTGATTGCAATATGGTTATAGCCCGAGAATCCATCCATGAATGAGAAAGATTTGCATTCGGCACAATCGTCCAGAATCTGGTCAATGAACGATGTAGGATAATTGTCTTTGGGACAAGCAGTGTTCAGATCGCGATAGTTAACGCAAAATCTAATGGTGCCTTGTTTTTTATCAACGGGAACTGGATTGGAAACCCATTCCGTTAAAGGAACGAGATAGATGAAACCAACGTTCAAAAGTTTTTCTACTTCAATCTTGATGGCGATTGCTTTGCGCGGGTGGACAAGTCTGAGACGTTGCCGAACAGGTTTGGCATTATCATAAATCTTGATTTCGTGCTCGACAATAGAAGGGTCTATGCCGGGCATTTCGTCATAAGACCAAGCAAACACATCGCGGAATTCCTTAAAAAGGGATGTGAAGCATGCAATTTCCTCTGGATTGCAATCGGCTCCAATCTGAATATTTTCCACGATACCCGTTTTGACCGAGATATCAATGAGCATTGTCTTAGAAAGATTACCCATGTTCCCTTCTGACTCGATAGTTTGGAAAGTCGTGTAAGCGGAGGGAACCATCTCAGGTGGGTCAAAAGATGGGATTTCAGTTTTTATCGCCTCCGAGTCAATCATCGAAGCGCGATGGTGAAACTCTCCCCAAGGTCGTTCTTCTAGAGACATGATCTCTCGAATAGCTTCGTCTGTAGGCAAGACTTCATTGAGGAGATCCTTAGAGAGAACAGTGATGGGAGGGAGGTTTGTACCTTCGGCCGAAACCATAGCAGTGGAGGGTTCGGATGCATTTTGGATGGCTTGATAAGCCAACTCGGCCGGCGAGAGCGGCATCTGATCTCCGTAGGAATCAATGTCTGAAGGTGCCGGAATGATACATGGGTCAATAGAGCCATCCAAAGTGGTGGATATAATTGCAACCGTGTTTGGGATCTGTGGCGGCGGGAGAGGAAAACAACCCAGTAGGGATGATGCCTTCAGAAGACCGGTACCAATACTGACGTAAGAGTCAGGAAAGCTTCTTATCAGGGGTACAGTGCTACTTGGCAACATGGCATAATCAGGGGTGCAAAAGGATAACTGGTCCACTATGACTATTTTTCCATCCAATGGAAATAGGATGAGTCGAAGACCGAAGACACAATGGCAGTCATGGCATAATACCAACTGCAACCAAGCAATAAATTATAGTTTAGATGGCGCTCTACGACTTCAACATCCACGTTTACCATTTTCCCACTCAGAGTGATGGGAAAGCTAGCAAGGTATCCTTTTTGGAGGAAAGTGTGGCCATCGAAAGCTTTGAGAGAATTCGATGGCGGGGTGAGGGTAGGAGAACCTAAATTGAGCCAGCAAGCTTGTGACATAACGCAGGTCGAAGCACCTTCGTCTATGACAGTGCGATGGATTGGTCTCCCTTTCGACACAACCTGCACCTGGAATGTGAGTTGGTTGAGAGGTGAGGTTTAGCCTTTTCCATATCAAAGATAGCTAGCATGGAATCCTGGGGGTCTATTCCACCAATGGCCGAAAGCAAGGCTTTCCTTTGTGCTGGACAGGTTTGTAATACTTCGAGAGCAGACATAGCTGATGGTGCCTGCGCCAAATCTTCTACAATGTTATAGTTTTGGGCTGCAAGTGCAGAGGTGTTATGAGTTGAGCGTCGAAGTGTCCCTTTGGGGGGACGAATCACGAGGTCAGCAGTAGGCCGTTCGATATGAAAATCGTTTGGCAACGGTGGATTTGAACTAGTATCAGGTTCTTGAGCATCTATGGTAGGGTTTCCATAAAGGTTAGCTCGACTTTGAAGGTCAACACTCTCAATGCCATAAATGGAAGATGGTCCTTTGCTGGAAGGATATGAACCACCATTGCCCCGTTGATGGGGTTGTGGCGGATTGTCAACCATGTGTTGATGTTGCTACTGTTGATTAGGGAAAGGATTATGAAGAGCGGCAGGTGTTCGCCCAGAATCCTTGTTAGCAATAAAATCGGTGCATTCTTGCAGCCGAGGAAATTTGTATGTCAAGTGGTCCTCCACACAGATTTTGCAAGGAAATTTCATGGGTTTATCCTTCCCTTTGTCATTTTTGGCAGCATTTTTCTGATTAGTGTTATTCTGATTATCCGACTGCTCTTCCGAAGAAGATGAATTTTTCTTGTTCTTATTATTTTTCCCGCTATGTTTTTGTGAGGTGTGCACCGAATTTAACTCAGCGGTGGGAAGAGTAGTCGTTTGGGGCGGTGGCAGCCAAAGATGGCTAGGAGGTTTGCCCCTGAGACTACTTTGTGGCTATGCCAGAGATCGTGCCAACGAGACCATCGGCATGAGCTCCGGTTTTCTGAGTAGCCAGAGGATTTGGGTTGCCAGGGGCATGGGGGAGCAAATCATACAGCGTGCTAGATTGTGAATAGATTAAATCTAAATTCTGGGCATGGTGAATGCATTGATCTTCTGTAACCGCACCAGACAGGCCAATGTCTTTAGCTATGTGAGGTAAGAGAGACTTGCAAAACCAATTGGCTAAGAGATGATCCGGAATTTGTGCTTTGACTAGCCTCCTCCTATGTCTCCATTCATGAATGTGATCGGAGATGTGGGTGGTGGTGTCTTGGCAGAGCGAGGTTAATAGTTCTGTTCCGGTCTCAAATCTAATTGGTAGTTGGAAGTTCTTTAGAAACTCCGTTGCTAAAGCACCAAACGTATTGATGGTGGCGCGTGGTAATTCAATGTACCACTTGGTAGCATTGCCTGTAAGTGTGTGGGGAAACAGTCGAAGTTGGACACTATCATCTACCATGGAATTGGATATAGACCATAGGTGAAAGGCAGTGATGTGTGCAGCTGGGTCGTCCCCTTGTTTCCCGTCGAACTTTGGGATGTCGGAAGGAATCTTATGCGGCACTGGACGCCAAAGTGAGTTGTGATTGATGGGATCATTAGTCAGTTTATCGATATCGGGGATGTCCAAAGATGCCAAGAATGGAAATTGTGGATTTGCCCCCGAATCTAACCAAGTCAGTATGGGCTGACTATTTAGACCATAGGGTCCACCCATCAATGTGTTACCAGGAGGATAAGTAGGAATTTGGTAAAAACTTCCTATAGGCGGAGGAGTAGGGACATATGGTTGCTGTCCATAGGGCATGGTGTATTGCAGGGTGAACTGTTAGTTGCCCCCAGTATAAAAGTGCCCTCCCATTCCAGATGGAGGTTGGGGTTGGTTAGTCCAAATGGATGCAATAGAGTTTCCCGGAGGCATGCTACTACTTGCATAGTTTGGCAACGGCATAGACCCTACACCTATATTTGAACCACTTAAGGGAAAAGTATTGACAATAGATTGTCCCATTTGTCCCGAGGATTGCAGAGGAAGCGAAATGTTCCCTGCTACCTGCGTGCTGATAACACTGCCCCCTGGTATAGTGGCCAAGGGGTTTGAACTCAACAGAGGGTTCCAGCCGAAAGGGTTGCAGAAAGGTACCAAAGTAGTCGTATTCATGGGAGGAGCTACCGTGGTTCCCAACGCCATCACGGTAGGAGTAGATGCCGAAGGGTTCGGTAAGCTACTAGCAGTTGTGATGACCGTAGGGTTGGGGTTAGGTATATGTTGACTACTGGGGTTACACAGTGATGACATAGAACTGACCACTGGCGGGGAGGATGGTGGCGAACCTGGGATGGTCGCCATTGGCATCGACCCTGTGGATGCCGGTGGTGAAATGGATGTTTGTGCTGCCGAAGACATATCTTGGCGTGGTGGAATCTGAATTATCACAGGCCCCAACAGATCAGTGAGCGGAGGATTGTAATGAGGTACAACCCCTTCAGTGAAATGGTCCTCTAGAAATTCTAGATGATATATATGAGGCTATGTGATAATCAAGATTAGTCGGTGGAGACTGCTCTTCCATAGAAGGCACAGGGTCACCAAGGTTCAGTTCTTCCTCAATAGTTAGAGGAGGTAGACCTTGTTGTCGTCTATACAGATGGCGTGGGTCGGGGGACGCCATGGTGACCTGTTTAATTTTAACAAATTTGGATAAATTGTGATGTATTATAAAGTCTCAGTGACACTAACCACACACCTAAAAAATAAAAAAGGACTCTCTAAAATCAATCAACAAGCAGCCAGAATAGGGTGCCCTGTCTGAGTACTACCATTCGCTGGTGATGAAATCCAGTATCACAATAGTATACAGAGAGGGTTGGTCGAAAGTACATTTATGGTCACTCTAGAGCTTCGCCCGAACCTCAGACGGTAGGTGTAAGCACTCTTGTGAAGATGAGTACCCTCCTAAAGATCGAAGACAGAGTGGGTCCATCTATTTCAGGTACCATGACAGCCTGTCCCAGTCACCTTGTGTAAGTCCCTAAAAGTATGGCCACTAAAGATACCTCAAATCACAGACATCATCAGGGGGGTCCACGGTCAAGGACAGTGTGCTATATGGGCAGAATACCTAGATCCCCGATCTAGTTTCGACATCCCCGAAGGGAACCCCAATATATAACACACCCACAGGATGCCGTTGAAGGCGAGCTACCTTCTTGTGCACCCAAGTTTTGTCTCGCGCTGAGCTCCGGTAAAGGAACGGTCCCGATAATATGAGTGCAGTAGGATTTCGCTCGTTAATGACTCTAGTCTCAAGTTTTGAGATCTTGGGTAATTTCTCACTCTTCCTAACCCAAGATCCTAGCCTGAACTACTGTTTGTGTGAGTTCAAAAAAAGAGTTGATTGATTTTATTATCGCTTTATTCTTAGTGTACTTGATTATTAGTCTTGCGGAGGGGGAGTGGACGTATGAAATGTGATGAGACTCTGACTCAAGAAACCATGCAAAACATGCTCTAGATATTAAATTCAATGAAGAGTGTTTCTACAGGGAGAGTTTTCTTTTCAACATCCATGCACTAACATTAAAATAGCACATTCCAACTTTGAAAGATTCAGACTTCTATCTACCTCTTTTAAATAGTCTATGAACTGAAAATTTCAGAATAAACTCAGATAGATGCAGAAAAATAATAATAAAAAAATATTTTCTCTTAAAAAGTAAATGCTTTGAACATTGAATTTTCAAACAAGAGAAAGAAATAGAAATGCCAGCTTAGCAGACAAGCACAGGGATTTAGTCAGCGAAAGGTACTGATGGCCAAAAAACTCTACAGCTAAAACACAATCACAACAGTGAACAACAAGGTTTTGGATGAGTAACGCTCTGTCTGTGAGTAAAGACAGTGACTAATGCAATGTATTTAAGCAGAGACAGCGTTATAACGCACTAGACAACCTACAGAGGTAGTGTTAGCCAGGGAAAAGTTCTTCAGTTGGTCAAACAGAAACAGGATTGAACTCTGCGAGTGTTTGATATGTATACTGGGCATCAAAAATGGTCGGAAGGGTCTGTGAACAGAGGAAAGAAGAAAGGAGGGAAGAAACAGTCCGGAAACTATGGGGAACGTCCCCAGCAGAGTCACCAATTCTGATATAGGGTAAAATACTTGGGTGGTTGGTTTTCGAATATCCCTCTCAGGGCTTTCCGGTGCCCGAGGCAGACAGTAAGATTAGCTGTGCTGTTCACAAAGATGGCATGAGCATGTTCATATTAACTTAAAATAACTTGAAGGAATGCGATAGAGAATTACCTCTTTGACAATCTTGGAGTCCCTTGGAGAGTGCTAGGCAGTGAAACAAGACTCCTTCTTCGCTGGCTCCAAATCTTGGTCCTGCAATCAGTCAAAGTACCCGTGTAATTTCTAACATAACATATATCCTATTAATCAAGACAATATATAATGAACTTCTAAGTTATACACATCTGAGCCATTCATATCATACTATGTAAATGTTCAAACAATAATGACAATATTAAGCATTGAATGGACAAAACGAACACAGTTCTATTGATTTTGAAAGAAGGAGGATTACAACCGTCGGTTGTACCAAGACCTCCTCAATCTCCCAATCTCTTTTATCTCTCAAGTGAAGAAGTCCAAGTCAACAAGCTCTCTAGGAACCTCTTTGACTCTTGGCCTTCACAATATAACACTATTCTCTATTCCACAAGTATGCAAAAACCTTTAGCAATCCTTCGACCTTCAATTAAGAGCCTTCAACTCCTTCTTATAGGAGAGGGAGAAAGCCATTGTTGCCCTTCTCTTTCCACTAGTTTGGAATGGAAAAAACTTAGATGTTTTTTTAATCTCTATGCTTTTGCCTCCTTTGGAGTTTAGTCTTGTTATGGCAATGACCAATAATGAACTGGTGCTCTGCATTTTCCTTTGTGAACTGACTCTCTTGTGAGGGAAAGCCGGAGATTCAAATCATTCTCTACGGGTTTTCGAATATCCCTCTCAGGGCTTTCCGGTGCCTGAGGCAGACAGTAAGATTAGCTGTGCTGTTCACAAAGATGGCATGAGCATGTTCATATTAACTTAAAATAACTTGAAGAAATGCGATAGAGAATTACCTCTTTTACAATCTTGGAGTCCCTTGGAGAGCGCTAGGCAGCGAAACAAGAGTCCTTCTTCGCTGGCTCCAAATCTTGGTCCTGCAATCAGTCAAAGCACCCGTGTAATTTCTAACATAACATATATCCTATTAATCAAGCCAATATATTATTAACTTATAAGTTATACACATCTGAGCCATTCATATCATACTATGTAAATGTTCAAACAATAATGACACTATTAAGCATTGAATGGACAAAACGAACACAGTTCTATTGATTTTGAAAGAAGGAGGATTACAACCGTCGGTTGTACCAAGCCCTCCTCAGTCTCCCAATCTCTTTTATCTCTCAAGTGAAGAATTACAAGTCAACAAGCTCTCTAGGAACCTCTTTGACTCTTGGCCTTCATAATATAACACTATTCTCTATTCCACAATTATGCAAAAACCTTCAGAAATCCTTCCACCTTCAATTAAGAGCCTTCAGCTCCTTCTTATAGGAGAGGGAGAAAGCCATTGTTGCCTTTCTCTTTCCACTAGTTTGGAATGGAAAAAACTTAGATGTTTCTTTAATCTCTATGATTTTGCCTCCTTTGGAGTTCAGTCTTGTTATAGCAATGACCAATAATGAACTGGTGCTCTGCAGTTTCCTTTGTGAATTGACTCTCTTGTGAGGGAAAGCCGGAGATTCAAATCATTCTTTGCGGGTTTTCAAATATCCCTCTTAGGGCTTTCCGGTGCCTGGGGAAGACAGTAAGATTAGCTGTGCTGTTCACAAAGATGGCATGATCATGTTCATATTAACTTAAAATAAATTGATGGAATGCGATAGAGAATTACCTCTTTGACAATCTTGGAGTCCCTTGGAGAGCACTAGGCAGCGAAACAAAAGTCCTTCTTCACCGCTCCAAATCTTAGTCCTGCAATCAGTCAAAGCACCCGTGTAATTTCTAACATAACATATATCCTATCAATCAAGTCAATATATAATGAACTTATAAATTATACACATCTCAGCCATTCATATCATAATATGTAAATGTTCAAACAATAATGAAAATATTAAGCATTGAATGGACAAAACGAACAAGTTCTATTGATTTTGAAAGAAGGAGGATTACAACCATCGGTTGTACCAAGCCCTCCTCAGTCTCCCAATCTCTTTTATCTCTCGAGTGAAGAATTCCAATTCAACAAGCTCTCTAGGAACCTCTTTGACTCTTGGCCTTCACAATATAACACTATTCTCTATTCCACAAGTATGCAAAAACCTTTAGCAATCCTTCGACCATTAATTAAGAGCCTTCAGCTCCTTCTTATAGGAGAGGGAGAAAGCCATTGTTGCCTTTCTCTTTCCACTAGTTTGGAATGGAAAAAACTTAGATGTTTCCTTGATCTCTATGCTTTTGCCTCCTTTGGAGTTCAATCTTCTTATGGCAATGACCAATAATGAACTAGTGTGTTGCAGTTTCTTTTATGAACTGATCCTCTTGTGAGGGAAAGTTGGAGATTCAAATCATTCTCCGTGGGCTTTTCCCGATTCAAAATTAAAACATGGGTAACACTACCCTTTAGTGTAAGTAGAGCGTTGCCCTAGCCACTAACGCGGCTCATTCACTGATTGACTGCATTATAACGCTCTTGTACTGTTCTAGATAGGCGTTACCCTGGCAGAAATAGGTTTAATTTAGGTCTTTGTATTCCTTCCATATTTTTCTTCTCCTCTGAGCTGATGAGGAGGTATTTTGACTTGTAACAAGGCGACTATGAGGACAACAACACTTGTGTAGTGGCTTGCTTGGATCACATAAGACAATATTCTTCGGAGGCTAGATCGAGGATACACGGAAGAAATAACGGTGATCTTGCAAGGAATCAACCATGGCGGGGATGAGGCCATTAAGCTCTCATAGATAATCGATGGAAAGCTTAAGGATATGTGACAACAAGAAAGACATCCTGTAGAAGACAGTCGGGCCGATCATAGAGAAGCTGCTCGAGGAAGTGCGTAAGGAAGAAACGAAGATTGCGGAAATTTGCTTCAACTGCGCAGCAAGGCCTATGGAAACATAGTTGCGAAGATTCGGGGCATACCCCCGGCCCGGTGATTCGAGACAAGTTACATGTGAGTCTTGGGTTCCTATTCGGTGCAACCCAACTTGGTCTATTTTTAAAAAAATATTCTCCTCAACTTAAGGGGAAAATTGCGTAGCACTATGAAGATAAATCTATTGCGTGGTGTTTAGGGGCTTCAGGGTGGGTTGATGCCCCTCATTTTGTAATGGGTTTTGGGCTTTAGCTAGTTATTTTATCTACCCATGATATGTGGACCATGGTTTTGTATGATGTAAAGATATATAAAGAGATGTAAGGCTTTGTCAAAGATTGATAATGATAGGAGAATCATGATGTAATAGTTGATGAGCACAATAACTTGAAATATATATTTTAGTATGTTTTGGGTCTTAGGAAGGCCCCACAGCTATGTGTGCGGAGGCCTTGAAGAGTCTACAGCTTTGTGCGTAAACCACCTGCAGCTGTGTGTGCAGGTCGGAGAAGTGAATGTACTGAAGAGACTTATCATAATAAAGAAGAATAAGTTTTGAAAGCATATTTGTGTTTATGTGTGAATTTTCTTATTATCTGTATTGCCAAGTTATTTATATATTTTATGTTGTGTTTTAATAATAAAGGTGTTGTGCACACAAGCATTGATTGGAAAATTAAGCATAGATTGTTAAAGTAGATATGTTTTGTTGGGCCTCCAATTTGTCATAATTTGGTTGATCAAACCATCCATTTTCGCATCATTCCATTCACCCATTACCATCATTTTAAACCATATTCCTTCATAAACACACCAAATTCCCGCATACATGTTTACATGGTTTATTATTATTACTTATATTATTTTTAATGAATTAAGAAGAATTTTGCATAAGCTTTACAAATGATAGTTTGAAAGTTCAAGTTTCTACAGTATTCGTAGGTGTTCTCCATGGTTAAGGTAGTAGAACCACTCTAGAAGGAAATATGGCACATGGAAATTATTTCTAAAGGTTCAAATATAGATTTTTATTGGTCAAATTCCACCTAGCTCGCACATGTGGACCTCCAACAAAATATCAAGAGAAAAACATAGTAGTTTTGACGAGTCATCTTCAAACGCGTTTTCTGAGCAAATGAATGCTAATTTCAGAAAACAAAAACATGGGTTTGATTAATAATGGACCTAGTTAGGTTTTATCATGAGCATATTTCTAAAGTTTGTTAAAACTTGAGATATTTTCGAAGATATTTGGAGCCTTATTTTGCAGATTACGTGGATATACGATTTTTCAATTTTTTATTTAATGCACAGTAAAAAAAAAACCCAGAACGAGTTGTTCTTTAGCAAATTCGTGGCATAGATATAATTTTTATCAGATATGGGTTGATCTTTGATCTAAAAATTCATGAAATTTTAATTGATTGATCTCATGACCAAAACTCAAGCAAGAAAATTCCGAATTTGTTAATCGTTTCAAAATTCTAAAAATTGCAGTCTCTTTGATGAGAGGAGAGATCATAGATTTCAATGATGATCTTAATTTTTACTTCTTGTTGTTTAATGAAGGAGAAAAAATCTATTTTTTTCATTGAATATAATTTTTTTTATATGGTGCAACTCTGAATGAAATTGGTGATTTAGAACTCTTCTCTTGTTCTGAGTTTTCAACACCTTGCAGTCCTCAGGAGGCCTCCCTGGAGATGTGTGAGAATATCATAGATGCTTTTCATTTATTTCGTATTCTCATAAAGGATTTGTTTTACATAGATTAATTGTTGATGGTTATCATAGATTAAAATCTCATGCTTTCCATAGATTAAAGGTTTATGCTTTCTTAGATTAAAATTTTCATGATTCCATAGTTAAAGTTTGTAAGTTTTAGAACAAAATCTCAATGATTTCATAGGGTAAAATCTCATGTTTTATTAGATCAATAATATTTATGTTTTTTTCTAGTTTAAAATTAATTTCCTTTCCAAAAACTTAGTACTTTCATATTTTATATTAAAGAATCTAATTTTCTTTTGAAGTTTCCAATTCATTTTAGTTATGAATAAATATTGAAAGCTAATCTCCTAGCACATACGGTGTAGTGTACTTCACAAGATCATGTACTCGGATTGACATATAAATACAAGTAATTTAACTATCAATTAAATTACCCAAAATTTTGGTTTCGTTGCCAAATAGGTGTTAGCCTTCAATTGCATCTCATTCTTAGTTGAATCCAATTAGTTGCATAAGACTAATTTAATTTTAGTACATCCTATAAGTAGATTCATTAAAAAAAAAAAAAAAACTTCAATCTCCTACCACCCCCAATATATCACGTGGTGCAGTAAGAGCCACATCATCTTCCACATCATGAATTTTTACTGTTGCAGGTAGAAGAAGAGGAAAAAAAAAAGGTTGAAGAAATGGATGGAGATGATGACAATGAGGAAGGTCCTTTTGGATTTCCCATTCAATAAACTGATGTCAATGGTCATATGAAGAGCATCCCTCCATCCACACTTCCTAACTTCAAAGGTATGAGATCATAAGACCCAAAAACTTTTCTTTTTGAATTTGAAATAATTTGTAGATATTATGGCTACTCATTAGACATTCAAAAATTGAATTTGTGTCTGGAAACATTGAAGGATAGAGCTCTTAAATGGTTCATGACTATGAAAAAATTCTATAAGGACATGGGATGATATGAAAAGAGTATTTTTGGAAAAATATAAATATTATTACATACACCATGACCTTAGAAATCAAGTCTTTAATATGAACCAAAAAGATGATGAAAGCCTAGGAGATTTAGTGGAGAGATTTACCTGTAATGTCAAAAGATATAAATCGCATAATTTAGGATCAGACACATTAAAAACTCTCCTACTAAATTCTATAAGATATGAATGGATTGATCCTCTTAAACTGGTGGGAAGGAGATGAATCTCAATTGTCATTTCAAGATATTTGTGAATTGTGCAAGAACATATCAAGAGGAAATGAAAAGTATGGAAGATCCCCTCAGGACCCAGTTATGGAAAGAGTAAGTAAGTCGACATCAGTATTGGTAAGTCGAATTGAACTTAACAATTTGATAGACATGTTTGGTAATTTAAATGAACAAATTAATATGCTAAGAATACAAAATAAGCTAAAAGTTGAGAATTTTACTTAATTTATATTTTGCCTTAATTGCAAAAAGAAACATGCTTTGCATGAATGTCCACTTGATAACATTAAAATTTGTGAAATCTATTTAGGATCACATACTACTAAATATTTTCCATCATTACCAGGGTTAAAGGCAGTTTACCAGGGATAAAATCAAACACTGGAATGATCTTGTTATGTAGATCGAAGAAGACCACGACAACCTCATCAACCTAGTATGATGCAAGATCTTAATTCTCAATTTTAGGGTTATGCACAACAATCTCAAATTAATTGGAAAACACCCTTACCTTGGAAACCTTTCCATCTTAATCCCAACCTCAAAACCATTACTGGAAACAAGGTTGCTAAGGGCCTTACATAAGAAATCCATTGCATCCTCAACATTTTCCTCACTATCCTCAATACCAATCTCAATGTTATCCATACAATTCACCTCCACCACAACATTAACTTCACCCTCAGTTGAGCTCAATTCAACCTTTCCCATTACCATCCACACAAGCATCCAAAATATCCATTCCCACTCCACTACATGCACAACCATTTCAGATCCCAATAATAAAACACCTCAATCCACTTACAATGTTGAGGTATTGCAAAATGTTTCTCCAGCTTCCATTGAAGAACAACAACTAGAAGAAGAAGATTTAGATAAGGTCCAAGAATCATGGATGTCTGTTGAAGAAGAGAAGTTGTTGGAACCTGAGATTGAAAAGTTTCATGCATTCCTATCATTAGATTCTATGTATGGGGATCATATGTCTGAAGACTTGCATGGCATGATAGCAGGAAGCCAAGGAATACAAGATTAAATTGAACATTGGTTCAAGACAGTCATTAGATCCCAATAATTAATTCTTCAGTATTTTCTGACATCATCTCAATGGAGGCAGTTGGTCTCTCATATACTGGTACATATCAAAGAGTATATTTCAAACCTGAATATGAGTTTATCTATTATCTTGTTACATAGATGGTTCCATTGGAAATATTCATATACATGAACGAGATTTCCTTTTCAAGTAGAGTAGGACATATATAAAAAATAGAAAAAATAAAAATAAAAGTAAAGGTAAAAATGAGTCATTGTGAAAACCAGCTTGCTGGTACAATTGGACATGATATTTGATTGAAAACCAGGCAACTAGCGAGCAAAGTTCACAATAAGTTCTGCAATTTTATGATGGTTTAAATATTTTATTATGGTTCTTCAAATCAATTTTGGTTCTATGCTTGAGTTGGATGATGTCAAATTCCTTAAGGCCCACCTTCCAACAAATCTTGTCCCATTGACCTCAACATCTTATCTGAGATCAAGGTTATATATTATTTAGAGTACCTTGGAACTTGTATACATCAATGGAAAGCCTCCTCGTCGACAAAAATGGGAATACAACAATGTCTCTTGATTATACAGGTGACTCGACTTCAACACATCCATTCATCCCTGTCAAGATGCACTCAGGTACCTTGACGCTCATTTACATTATTGGCGAGTTGTCTCGCATTGGTTAACTATTTTCATCATTGATCGGTAATCCAATGATTTTTTCCCATTCTCAACTTCGACACATTCATTCTCATGGTACGAATTGTACGATGAATTTTGGTTTTGATGAAGACTATATGGTTTTATGGAATAAACAACAACTTGCAGTAGTATATTTTAATTGTTTCTTGTAATAGCATGTTCATCTTGTTTTCATTCAACAACAACATGATGACACCACTACAACTCTTTTTCATTCAATTCATTTTCAAGAAAAAAAGTAAAATTGGGTCTATTTCAGTCAATATGCATTATGTTTCATGGTTTCTACTTCATCATGCAGTACAAAATCCAAATCAGTAGTTCAAACTCGGAGATTTGTTTTTTTGTTGCAAAAATTGACATTTTTTGCAACAACTACAGAAAGTTGCAGTTTCTCCAACTATTGCTGTAACAATCTATTTTTGCTGTAGTAGCTTGTTCCAGAGGCAGTTTTGACACAAATATTGCAAGATTTTGGAGAATAAATAAAACCTTCTGAGCTTCTGAATTTTCTCAGAATATGATAAATTGAGTATAACGTGGACAAAATTCCCAAAAAGTGCAATTTTCCATGAATTTTTAGCGGGTTTTTAAGGCAGATTTTCAATTTTTACCACTGTGCACAAATTAGGACAGAATTTTGGTATTTTTCCACAAAAACTAATTTTATTCATCAAAAGTGGATTCCGAAGATGGTAATAGAAGTAAAAATACATTTTCTCCCTTTAGAAGCACTCAATCTGGTCTTAAAATGAGTTTGTGGCATATGATTTTGTTGCAACATTGGGTGGTGTGAAGGGTAAAACACGACATAAATTGATTTGATCATAACTTGCAAACTGTGCATCTGTTTATCCTAAATTTTTTATAGTAAATTAATTGAGGTAGGGTAAATAAATACACAAAATTTCACGAAAATATAGTGTGTATGTTTCAATAAATTAGACGCTTTCATCTACAGAAAGTTCTCATTTTTCTCGATATACGTGCACCCATTGGATGGTATTTTTTGTGGGAAGATGCATAATATTAATGGTAACAACCTCAGAAAATTTCAAGAGAATCTGAGTTACCCTTAGAGAGAAATTGAAAAAACAAGTCTGCTACATGAAAAAGATGCATTCAATAGAGCAAGGTCAAAGTGATGGTCAACACATCATGGAGCAGAGTACCTGAGCCAAATCAACACCAAATCATCCACCAGATCGTGTTCTCTTCTCCAATTCCAAAAGGTAAAATTGAGGTAAACTACCCTTAAAATTTTTAATTTGTTAAAAATTCTAGAAATTTTGATGAAAAACTATTGTTAACATGTAGTTCCAATTTATCTCCCATTATGTTTTTTCATACCCTTTAACAACTAATTCCACAAGTTATGATTGATTATTTATCAACAAAGTCCTGCCACCCATGTAATCATCTCATTGTTTTCCATGTTCATAATGATGATTCTTCTATGCTTTCACCACTCTCTTATTTATACTTTCTCTTCTTGTTAATCCATGCTTTCCTTAATGGTCCATCAACATGATGTTCTTGAAAAAAATAATTATTTTACAAATAGAAAAAACTTGAATTCATGGTACATGTTTGTAGCACATGATCAAAAGGTACACAGAACACTTAAATTATGTGTCATATTGCTCATCTTTAGATTTTTAATGGAAGCCAAGAAATGATGAGTACAAATCCACAAGAAGAAGGAGATTGTAACAAGGCTTTGTTCACACACCCTTGAAATCAATTGGAAGCATATTTCAGACTTTGATAAGTTGTATAACCCTTACCAACAACCCTTATTTTGTGTTATGTGCAACTCATATTGTCAAAGCTTTACATTGGGAAGTCTTCTTCATTCATTAGTTTGTGAGTTCTTGAAGAAACTATTTGATAACATTGTTGAAATAGGATTGGTTGCTATGCATGGATGATAAGAAGACAATCATTATGGGCTGAAATCTATGACCATTTCCAACCATACTAATGGGATGAACTTCACAAGGATGGAAAGCACATTCTATAGATGGAGTAAAAGTCTTGATGTGTTCTTCACAATATGGTATTCTACCAAGGCTTGAACAATTTGAGCACAATTAATTAGTGACAAGAAACCTGTAAGTTGTTTCCAAGCTATTGAAAGAGTTATATTTGCAAAGGCTTAAAATAGTGACAAGTAATTGGATATTCTACTACATGGGCATCCTTTCTTTGTCACACAAGTTGCATATAATAAATAATGAAGGGTTCTTTTTATTAAGAAAAAAACAAATCAACAGGTATCACTTCTACCTCTATAGCGTCCATGAGCAACCTCGTATGTGAAGACTTCAAGTTGTTTGACTGTCAAAGGAGTATGGGTAACTCTTATTACTCTAGTGACACAACAAGCAAGTGTAGAAACAAAGAGTTATGCTACCAGATTAGTAATATTGAAAAACAGAGAGAGAAAAGTGCATCTTATTAATATAGAGGGTCAATATTGTTCTTTTCGAGCTTTGGTCAAGGATTTAATTGAAATGACAGAATAAAGGAACATAAGGAACTGGTTGGATTATAAAACTTTGCAATTCTTTGTTTGCATGAGGACATTGTGATCGGAGATCATGTCGATGGAAAGAAAAATACTCAAAAATGGAAATGTAAAAAATGTTTCCAATGCGAATGACTAGAAGGTCTCGTTCTTTGCAGTGCAGGCGCCGCAAGCAGTTCTAAAAAATGAGTTCGTATGAGAAAGTTATTGAGGTTTGAAATCATCCGATAACCTCAAAAATTGACCTTTGACTCAATTTGGCCTTATGCAATTTTGTATATATATATATATATATATATATATATATATATATATATATATATATATATATATATTATGCAAAAATTTATTTTTTATAAGGTTTTTTAGGGCCTATTAGAGGGTGCCACGTGGCCTTCCCGGGCTGCCACCTGGCCCCAGGCCGAGGGTTGAAAGGACTGTGAAAATTTTTGTTGGTTCATAGGGTTTGAACCCCCGACCTGAAAACTTGGGCAGAGGGACCTGACTGGCTCGTCTGTGGCAGTTTGTTGAACGTTGGGCGGGTGTGAACGTGTAGTCGGGTCGTCGGCCTTTGAATCGGGCGGAGTAAACATAGAGTCGGGTCGACTCGTTTGATGGGCGGAGAAGGTTGGGGGACTAGCCCATCAGGGCTAGCCCCGTCATCACGTGACCGAAACCTCTAGACCGTGGCTTAAAACATATGAACTGGCGGAGTAAAAGGGGTAAGCCCCTTTGTGCTAGCCCCTAAGCATGGAACCTTAGCATTGTGACCAAGAGCGCTGGCTCATCCTTATCCGACAGAGCTAATTGTATCGAAAAATGGGAATGTGAACGTGCCAAATATAAACTGTCAGCATTTAATGTTTCCCCAGAATTAGCACGTGGTTCCACGAAGTATGGATGTTAGAATATTTTGAAGGAGTTAACTGGAGTTCCTCTAGTTTTGGAGGAGGTTTTTTAGTGCCATTGGGAAAAAATTTGTTTTGGTCATAACTCTCTCAATTTTCGATCAAACAAGATGAAATTTTAGTCAATTTTGGGTCTCTTCGACCTTATGGAGAGTTTGGAACAATTTTCAGAGTGAACAAAGGTGATATACAATATATTTTTCTTTAGTGAAGAGGAAGGAGCCATCAAGTTCATCATGGAGGAGGCACTGTTTTGGGTTGTATTTCACTGTTTAAGGTGAAAAAAAGCCATTTCTAGATATTTTCTATCTTATGAAGTCAAATTTACAATTATTTTTTCCTGTTTAGGCACATTTTTCATTGTATAACCATTTTGAGCAAATTAATAGAGCAAGGACATGCCATTGGGGAGCCTTGGACCGATAAATGTAGCCCAGAAGGGGTGAAATGCCTCAAAATTTTGCTGTGTTATGTTATGTTATTTCTGCTGTGATATGTTAAAAAATAAATTTAAATAACAAATCCTCACACATAAAACTCAGAAACATTACCAAAACTACTTTTTTTAACCTACAAGTCATGGAGAACACTTTGCACATTAAATTAGATGGAAATCGATACTTTGCATAGCATTAAAAATAGTTCCATTTTCAGATCAGATGGTATCAGAGCTAGAGTTTTACTTTGCATTTGTTCTTGTGCAAAGATATAGTTTACTTTTTTCAAGTTTTGATGCTTACTAGGCTTAATCTCAAGAGAGGGGAAGGACAATTGGTTAGAGCTCAAAATAATCCTCAACCAAGGAGCGAAAGAGAGCCATTAACTCCACCTTCTAATTCATCTCCAAGAGCCATAGAAGAAACCTCAAGCATGTATTCAAGAGAAGGAGAAGTTCTTGAAGACATTGATCCCAAAGAAGAAGAACAGGTGTTCCGAAAGGCTTTCTTGGACATGACGGAGATGGTGAGTATACTCTACCAAGAAAGGAATTGACATGCTTGTAGGAGAAGGGTATAAACATTAGAAATAAGGAGAGGGTTCTTTAGGAGGAAAGAAAAGTGATGACAAGTCAAATAAAGGACATGGAGGAAATGGTGATCCACCATGCCCATCTTCATCCTCTTCCTCTACATCGTCATCCTGTACTTTGGTGAATCAATCTCACAAATCTAAATCCACTGGTAAAAGTCCATTTTTAAAGCTTGATGTTAAATTTGAGTTGCATATGTTTAATGGTGAGGTCAATGCAGAGAAAATTGACATTTGGATAAGGCAGCTGGAGGTTTACTTGAGGATACAAAACCTTCATGATGACGACACCAAGATATAGCTAACCTCTTTGAGAATGGATGGAGCAGCATTGGTATGGTGGGAAGCCAAGAGAAAGGATGAAATTAAAAAACATGGTAAGATCACTTTATCATGGGCTGAATTTATTACTGCAATTAAAAATAAATTTTATCCATTAGCTCATTTACAAAAAGCTATCATGAATTGGCAAAACTTTAGACAACTTAAGGGAAAAAATGTATAAGACTACACCCAAGAGTTTAGGGGAAGAGCACTCTTATTAGGGGTATACTTAAAAAGTCAAGATACTTTGCTGAAATATATAGGTGGTTTGCACAGCTACCTTAGACATACTATTCTTATGTTCAATCCTACTAATCTAGACGAGGTTTGTGTACAAGTTGCCACGAATTTAGAGGCTAGAGGGAAAAATACTTTTGATGAGGGTAGAAACAAGCCTTTTAAGGGGAAAAACAAAGATAAAACCTCTAAGGTAAAAGGAAAAAAGAATGCATCTGTCAAATAGGAGGGTGAGAAAGTGATATGTAAACACTGTTCAAGAGAAGGCCATGAAGAAAAAAAGTGTTGGAAACTTCATCCTGAAAAAAGAACTCATTTTAACAAAAACAAAGGAAAGAAGAAAACTGCAGCTACTACAACTACACAACAGGACTTAGGAGATGATTTAGGTGACGAAACCAAAATTATAGCCATGGGTGTGAAGAGTATGAAGGGAACGGAAACTAAAACTAAGCCAAGCACTAGTACTTCAAACTGTCATGTACAAACTCCAAATGAGGAAGAAAGAATTGAATTGTTCCATGTGAGGGTAATCTCAAAACATACAAAAATTGACACACTGTTTGATAGTGGGTCACAAGAAAATCTCATATCAGAATACTTGGTCAAACAACTTAAACTTGAGACCATTCCACATCCAAAGCCATATCCACTTGGTTGGATATGCAAGGATGCAAACTTAAAAGTCTCAAGAAAGTGCATATTGCGTTTTGCAATTACTACACACTTTATTGACACAGTTGAACTTGATGTAGTGCCGCTTGATATATCAGGAATTGTTTTGGGAAGTCCTTACTTATTTGACAGGAAAGAGATCTTACATCGCCATGAAAATAAGTATCATCTTTTCAAATATGGCAAGGAGTTCATTGTTAGAGCACATCACAATAAGACAAATATAGCGATGGTAAATGCGGGACAGGTAAAAAGGCTAGTGAATTCTAGTAAGAGTTTTATACTTCTTATGGTTAAGCATAAGGTTGATGTGAATCATGAGTCATTTGAAAATTGTGATTCCAAGTTAAAATCAAATTTATATGATGTAGTTGATGCACATCATGAGATGTTTCAGGAACCAACAGTTTTACCTCCTAAAAGGGAGATTCAACATGAAATACAATTGCAACAAGATTGTCCTCTTCCTAACATAGGCATGTACCGCATGTCTATCATGGAGAATGCTGAAATAAAGAGGAAAATTAAGGACTTGTTGGAAAAAGGTTTCATAAGACCAAGCACTTCGCCATGTGGGTCACCGACAGTGTTGATTTCGAAGAAAGATGGAACTTGGCGTATGTGGGTGGACTTCAGGGCATTGAACAAAATAACGGTAAAGAATCGTTACCTACTCCCAAGGATAGATGATTTGTTATATTAGCTGAAAGATGCTAATTTTTTCACTAAGTTAGAGCTACGTAGTGGTTATCATCAAGTTAGAATTGCAGAAAGTGACATTTGGAAGACAACATTTAAAACCAAACAGGGACTCTTTGAGTGGCTTGTTATGCCGTTTGGTTTATGCAATGCACCTGCAACTTTCATGCGGGTAATGGATGATGTCTTACGTCCTTTTCTTGATGATTTAGTTATTGTCTACTTAGATGACATCTTAATTTTCAGCAAGACTAGAGAAGAGCATGTCATGCATGTTAAGAAAGTACTTGATATTTTGAAGAAAAATCAGTTGTTTCTTAAAATGTCAAAGTGTTAATTTGGAAAGACTTCTTTGGTTTATTTGGGACACATAGTAGGAGTAGGTGATTTGAGAATTTATCCTTCTAAAGTAGAAGCCGTTGTGAATTGGCCTACTCTCAAATCCATTACAGAGGTAAGAAGTTTTTTGGGTGCAACTCAGTATTGGAGGAAGTTTATTTCTAATTTCTCTGCCATAGCAGCTCCTATGCATGCAGTGAAAAGCGTGAAGCATGATTTGCAATGGGGAGGCAAGAAACATAAAGCTTTAGAGTCTTTGAAAGAGAAGATAAGTTTAGCTCCAGTCCTTGCATTACCGGAATTGAGACAACCATTCGAGATTCAAACCGATGCTAGTGAATACGCCATGGGTGCAGTTCTCTTACAACATGGTAAGCCTATCACATTTCATTCTGAGACATTTAATGGTGCTGTTGTGAATTATCCTACATATGATAAGGATTTGTATGCGTTGGTACAAAGCGTCAAAAATTGGAAACACTATTTGATGGGCAAAGAGACAGTTGGTCATACCGACCATCAACCTTTACAGTACTTGCAGTCGCAAAGTAAATTGCAGCAGTCACGACATTTCAGATGGATGGGTTTCCTACAATAATTTCACTTGGTAATAAGGTACAAGAAAGGTGTTTTCAATAAAGTTGCTGATATTCTTTCAAGGCCTATTATTAGTGCTACTACTTTACTTAGGAATGATTCTATTGTACATGAGAGTTACATAGAACAATATGCATCAGATGTTGATTTTAAGGACGTGTATGCTAACTTGAGTGAAGGGAATCATGTTGAGGAGAATGTTTATCACTTGCATAATAATTTTCTGTTTCATATGGGCAAGTTATTTATACCACAGGGAGGGAGACTAAGTGTCATGGGAGAAGCTCATTATTCTCTTATTGCTGGAAATTTCAGGGTAAGAAAAACAGTGGCACATTTACAAAGGTATTGTTATTGGCCTCGCATGGTAGATAGTGTTTCATGTTTCATTAGAGGTTGTTCAGTATGTGCTACAAGAAAGCCTAGCAATAGGAAGCTTGGTTTATATATGCCATTGCCGGTACCTTCTAGACCATGGGAAAGTGTTTCTATGGATTTTGTTGGAGGTCTACCATTGTCTAGAAAGCAACATGATTATCTTTATGTAGTAGTTGATAGATTCAGCAAGATGTGTATTCTTATGCCATGTAAGAAATCTATAACTGCTGAAAAAACTGTTGATTTATATTTTCAACATGTATGGGTTCATTATGGCTTGCCTACTTCTATTGTTAGTGACAGGGATTCTAGATTTGTTGGGAATTTTTGGTCCAATCTATGGAAGATGATGGACACCAAGTTGAAGAAGAGTACTACTTTCCATCCGCAAACAGATGGCCAAATAGAGGTAGTGAACAGAACCATTGTACATATTTTGAGAGGTTATTGCAGCAAGCATCCCAAGCTTTGGGATGAGCACTTGCATTACATTCAACATGCTTACAACCGGGCCAAGAAATCTTCTACAAATACTTCACCTTTTGAAGCTTGTTTTGTGTATTTGCCTTGAGAAGTATGTTTCCATTGATAGGCATAGTGACATTGACAAAGCTCGCATGTTCATTGAAAGAATTCAGCTCATACATCAGCAGGTTCAAGAACAACTTGAAAAGAGTCAAGGCAAGTACAAGGAGAGGCATGATAAACACAAAATTGATCATAAGTTTCAAGAAGGAGATAAGGTATGGTTGCATATTAGTAAGGAAAGAATGAAAGGAGAAGGTAAAAATCTAAAGCCTATTCGTTATGGTCCATTCAAGATTCTTAAACAAGTTGGAAATAATGCTTTTCAACTAGATTTTCCTTCATATATGCAAATGTATTCCGTTGTGAATGTGGAAAATTTACGTTTTTTTGAACCTCCTTTAATTGCTGATCATGCAAGTGACATTCAGCTGCCATCCACAGAGGATTTCTTGCCAGAATATTTGGATGAGTTGAAAGAGGATGCTATCCTTGATAGAAGGACACGTACTTCAAGGAGGGGAAGTGTTGATTATTTTCAGATTGGTCTTAAATACAACAAACCGAGTAAGGCAAAATGGATGGAGGTGGAAAAGGTGAGGGGTTTGTACCCTCATCTTCTTAACAGGTAATTGAAGGCTTTTGGGGTCCAAAAGCTTCCCAATGGGGAGGTGTGATCAGGAGATCATGTCCAAGTTAAGAAAATGCTCAAAAATGGTCGCAATCTGAATGACCAGAAAGGTATCGTCGCTGCAATTCTGGCGCCACGAACGGTTCTCAAAATTGAGTTTGTATGAGAAATTTACCAAGGTTTGAAATCGTCCAATAACCTCCAAAAATTGACCTTCGATGCAATTTGACCTTATGAAATTTTTTGTAATATATATATATATATATATTATGCAAAAAATTATTTTTTATAAGGTTTTTTAGGGCCTATCAAAGGGTGCCACGTGGCCTGACCGGAGGCTACCACGTGGCCCCAGGCTGAGGGTTGAAAGGACTGTGCAAAATTTTGTTGGTTCATAGGGTTTGAACCCCCAACGCGACCGGACCATCTGTGGCAGTTTGTTGAACGTTGGGAGGGCGTGAACGTGTAGTCGGGTCGTCAGCCTTTGAATGGGGCGAAGTAAACATAGAGTCGGGTCGACTCGTTTGATGGGCGGAGAAGGTTGGGGGGCTAGCCCATCAGGGCCAGCCCCGTTGTCACATGACCGAAACCTCTAGACCATGGCTTAAAACATATGAACTGGCAGAATAAAAGGGGTAAGCCCCTTTGTGCTAGCCCCTAATCATGGAACCTCAGTGTTGTGACCAAGAGCGCGGGCTCATCCTTATTCGCCAGAGCTAATTGTACCGAAAAATGCACATGTGAACACACTAAATATAAAATATCAGCATTTAATGTTTCCCCAGAATTAGTAGGCGGTTCCGTCAAGTATGGATGTCCGAATATTTTGAAGGAGTTAACTGGAGTTCCTCTAGTTTTGGAGGAGGTTTTTTAGTGCCACTGGGAAAAAAATTGTTTTGGTCATAACTCTCTCAATTTTCGACCAAACAAGATGAAATTTTAGTCAATTTTGGGCCTCTTCGACTTTATAGAGAGTTTGGAATAGGTTTCATAGCAAATAGAGGTGATCTATAGAATATTTTTCTTCAGGGAATAGGAAGGATCCACCAAGGCGATCATGGAGGAGGCACTGTTTTGGGTTGTATTTCACTGTTTAAGGTGAAACAAAAGCCATTTCTAGCTATTTTCTATCTTTTGAAGTCGATTTTACAGTTGGTTTTTCCTATTTAGGCATATTTTTCATTGTATAACCATTTTGAGCAAATTAATAGAGTAAGGACATGGCATTGGGGAGCCTTGGACTGACAGATGTAGCCCAGGCGAGGTGAACTGCCTCAACATTTTGCTGTGTTATGTTATGGTGAATTTTACTTGCTGTGTATTTCTACTATGATATGTTAAACAATAAATTTAAATAACAGATCCTCACAGATAAAACTCAGAAACATTACCAAAACTAATTTGTTTAACCTGCAAGTCATGGAGAACACTTTGCACACTAAATTATATGGAAATGGACACTTTGCATATCATTAAAAATAGTTCCATTTTCAGATCAACATGCAACATCTCCGGTGTGGGGAAATGTTGGGCCTCCAATATGTCATGATTTTGTTAATGAAACTATCCATTTTCGCATCATTCCATTCACCCATTGTCATCATTTTTAACCGTATTTCTTCATAAACACACCAAATTCCCGCATACATGTTTACATAGTTTATTATTATTATTTATATGGTTTTTAATGAATTAAGAAGAATTTTTCATAAGTTTTACTTATGATAGTTTGACAGTTCAAGTTTCTATAGTTTCCGCAGGTGTATCCATGGTTGAGGTAGTAGAACCACTCTAAAAGGAAATCCGACACATGGAAGTTATTTCTAAGGGCTCCAATATGGATTTTTATTAGTAAAATTCCACCCATCTTGCACGTGTGGACGTCCAACAAAATATCAAGGGAAAAATACAACAGTTTTTACTAGTCAACTTTAAACGCATTTTCTAAGCAAATGCAAGAAAATTTCAGAAAATGAAAACATGGGTTTTGTTCAAAATGGGCCCAATTAGGTTGTTTACCAGCGTTTTTCTCAAATTTGTTACCATTTGATATATTTTTGAAGATGTTTGGAGCCTTATTTTTCAGATTACATGGATATATGGTTTTTCAATTTTTTATTCAATGCACATTCAACAAAAAATCCTAAACGAGTTGTCCTTTAGAAAATTCGTGGGATAGAGATAAGTTTAATCAGATCTGGGCTGATATTTGATCCAAAATCCATGAAATTTGATTTGATATGATTTCATGACCAAAATTCAAGCAAGAAAATCCTGAATTTGTCAATTATCTCAAAATTATATAAATTGCAGTCCCTTTGATGAGAGGAGAGATCAGAGATGTTAAGGATGATCTTAATTTGTAATTGTTGTTGTTTATTCAAGGAGAAGAACTCTATTTTTTTTCATTGATTATATTTTTTTTTATATGGCGCAACTCTGAATGAAATTGGTGATTTAGAACTCTTCTCTTGATTTGAGTTTTCAACACCTTGCAGTCCTCAGGAGGCCCCCCTGGAGATTTTTGAGAATAGTGTATATGATTTCCATTTCTTTCATATTATCATAAATGGTTTGTTTTACATAGATTACTTTTTTATGCTTATCATAGATTAAAAACTCATGCTTTCCATAGATTAAATGTTTATGCTTTATTAGATTAAAATGTTCATGATTCCATAGATTAAAGTTTGTAAGTTTTAGAACAAAATCTCAATGCTTTCATAGGGTAAAATCTCTTGTTTTCTTAGATCAATCATCTTTATGTTTTATTCTAGTATAACATTCAAATTTCCTTTCCAGAAACTTAGTAATTTCATAGTTTATTTTAAGGAATATAATTTTCTTTTGAAGTTTCCAATTCATTTTCATTATGCATAAATATTGAAAGCTAATCTACTAGCATGCATGGTGTAGTGTACTTCGCAAGCTCACATACCCAGATTGACATATAAATACAAGTAATTTAATAGGCAATTAAATTAACAAACATGTGTATCAATGCAGTTTAGAATAAGCTTAAGGGAGAAGTTTAGCAGTAGATCCGCACTCCATTGTCCCTTTAAATGCAAAAATTTGGTTTTGACATCCCCCAATATTGCCTCGAGTGAGACTACGCTCCGCGCAACAGGTCATTACCGAAAGGGCCAGTAATAGAGGGCTTTGTTGGCGCACAAATAACTCCGAACCTAAGTCAAGCCCAACCGATCCAACAGAGGGTCAAACTAGAGGCATGTAGAGTGTATCCTACATTATAGGAGCCCTGGTTGAGTTTATTTTGAGTTGTAATTAATTAACTCAAATTATCTGAGTTAAATTTAGTTAAACTAGTTCTAACTGATGGAGGAATTAGTATGAGGTTAGACAATGGGGTGTCGCTTCATGTGTTCAACGAGTTAACTGATAATTCACTCATAAGTAACTCATGCCTGTAAGTTTTGGGAAAGACCCAATTGATATTGGAGTTCAAGAGCAATGTACTATCAATTGTATAATGATCCAAATTGTACAAGAGGTGCATGCAATCAGAGGAAGGCCCCTAATGGATTGCAAAGTATGGATTGGGAGTTTACCTAATTAATAGGGCCTAATTACCCAAGAAAATTGCGCAAGGAAAGAGGGACTTAGGCAAGCCAAAAATTGGTTAAGTGTTGAACCAAGCTTGTCTAAGAATCATTGAGACAGATAGAGATAATGTAGAGGTTTCTCAGCTTTGATAAAAGCATTGTAAACTTCTCATATTATTTGGTTTATGAAATATATAGATAACACAACTTTTAGTTGATGCTTTCCCTACATAAATATTTCTCTTTTGCGATTGAAATTATTTCTCTTTCATGTTTTTTGATTTCAGGATCTAAATTGGCTTCTGTAATTGGTAGAGTAGATTCAAGTATATTGTTTTAGAATATTACAATTATCAGTTGAATCTACATGGATTTTCTACATGGTATTAGAGTAGGAATCACTCTAGAAGAGAATAATACCATTTTATTCTCTGCAGGTGAATAAAATATGCAAATCTACACTTCAGGGCTAGCGGCAAGATCGAGATGTATTTCTTTGGATTGAGACTCAAATATTCCCTTGAGGGTAGTTCGAATTACATAGCTCGGAGAGACAAGATGAAAGCAATGGTGGAAGACAATGGGCTGAAGGAATTCATAGAAATTGATATTCCTAAGCCTGTAGCAACAAATGCTGAAAATACTTGACCAAGTTCACTCAGTGTTGGGATGAGATTGGAAGTGTTGGCGTTATAGCTATTGAGGACGATTTTGTGATCTTCACACTTCTAGGCCTTCCCAAGAGCTGGCACAACTACCAGGTTTTAGTGAATGGGAGGGAGAAGCTACCAGAGTGGGATCAATTATGGTCTGACTTGGTACAAGAAGAATTTGGTGGAACAGCAGAGATGGACCTCATCAAAGCATGATGATGAAGGGATTGTGCCTTGGATGGAAAGGTAAAGAAAGGGAAAGGGAAGTCATCCCATTCCAAATCATATTCTGGTTAGGCATGAAAGAATAAGGACTTGTTGAAGAATAAATTTTTTCACTGTCATGAACTAGGACACTATGCCATGAAGTGTCCGCACAAGAAGGCCAACAAGAAGCCCTTAGTGGGAGTGGTAGGTGAAGCACTTGATTCGCAATTTGAGTTGGATTTCAATCTCATCGCATGCATGGTGTCATCGGTGATGGGTTTTGTGTGGTACCTAGATAATGGAGCCTCATTCCATATGACTGACAACAAATATTTCTTTAGCAACTTGGAGGATAAGGATCTCTAGATGCACATCGAGATGGGAGATGATGGGAGGTATAGCGCAATCGACATCAAAAATGTTATATTTCAGAGGGAGGTTGGTTCTCCTCTAACATTGAAAGATGTCATGTATGTTCCTAGTTTGAAGAAGAACTTAGTTTTAGTTGCTATTTTGGAAGACCGTGGCTACGATGTGAGATTTAGTAAAGGAAAGACGTTCCTTCATCACATAGCCACTAGACAAGTGAAGAAGATTGTGTTTCGAGTAAAGAAAATCTGCAATTTGGATGTAGAATATTGTGCTACCTTGAGCACGAAAGCAAAGAAGGTGGAGAACTAAGACATCAGTGAGTTATTGAAGAAATTATACAAACTATATGTATACACAAATGGATTCAATCTGATCATGCAATATACTAAAGAAAAACACTGAATCCTTCTACAATTAATTCTGAGGAAATTAAACAGGATCACACAATCACACCAAGTAAGAGAAATAAGAAAATCAATCCATCACACATATGTTTTTCCTAGGGAAAGCTTGCTGCTCAAAACCACTCTATCTATATTGTATAATGAACCAAGGAATCATGAAACAATTACAATGCACTCTTCTCACAAGAGCCTCCTGCACTCTACTAATCGTCTCACACCGATCCAGACAAAATAGGGCCAACACTTAGCCAATTCTCCACCTATTTTCAGCCTGCCTTGCTCACGCAATTAATGAGGAATGCAATTCCAATTCCTTAGTAATTTCAGCCTTTCTCAACTGCACAAGTATCATGGGCAATCCTGTGGTGGTTTAATTGCATATGGGAAGTTTGCTAATAACACAACTGATAGTCAACTTCCCTTTAACCTTTGTCTTAACTGGGTATCCACTGGAACTGACATGCATGAAACTATTAATAGTGAATTATTAGTTTCATGGCAGATCACTCATGTGAATTAAATCTGATTTAATTCACTTGATCTCTCACTAGTGCAACAAACAATTACAACTAGTTAAACTGACTTTAAATCACTTAACTGAGTTAATTGATTTCTCATGCATTAAAATAATGCACTAACTACAACTTGAACTCTAAAACACATATAATCACTCTGCATGCCTCACCAACCACCCTCAACTCGAAATTCATGAGCTAACTGAGTCTATCACACTCATTAACTATTACAAGTGCTTATGAGATAAGATTACAATTTATTGTCCAATTTAATTAAGGGATAATTAAATTAGACACATTTCCAATTTATTAAATAAATTGGCTTGCACACTAATGTATCGCTAGGACCCATCACTACATGACCTGTGGTCCCACACTAGTGTGTGTGCTTCATGTTGTTTGTGGATGCCAATTTCACTGTTTCTTGTTGAAAATTTCAACACTCCCTCTCAACAATAAATGAATCAATCTATCCCGATACGGTACCTTATGTGTCCTTGCATGCGTACATGCAAATCTTGCATGCAACACTTCTCTAGTGTTGTTCGCACATGAAACTTTTGCATGCAACAATTCTAAAATTGAATAGCCTCCAAACAACTAAATCATTATAATGCATCTATCATCAGAGTCTTCTGACTGTTGCTAGCTACTGCACATGTCTATTGGACTCCCTGCACTATTGAAATCTGTATCCATGCACTCTGCACTGCTACCAAATTTTATCTGCGCTCCAATATCCGACACCTATCACTCTGATTTTGTCTTCCTGACATCTGACTGCATCAATATAACCGATCCTTCTATTGCTATACTATGGGCTCCTCGTAGCTAGGTTCGATACATGAGACACACCATCTCAATGAACCCTACTCAAATTTCTTCTTGGGATTAATTTTGCACATTGCCCCACCTCACACCTGGATGTATAGCTTCATGTACTCCCTCTGCCCATATGGTTCAAAATTTCCCCCTCCTAGAGGTCTCTGCTTGAGGGGTTTTTTCCACTCCATGATCCTAATCTTGTGGCTACTCCACATCTTGAGGTTCATCCTTTGGAACAAATAGTTCCTCATCTGCTTGCAAATAAAGCTCCCTCTCAAGGGTCAATCAAATGGATTTCTCACACTTCCCCATGGTACATCCCTTGCATGTGCCTATCTGCGCAAGAGTATCCTTTGGAAGTGCCATAGAAATCTGCTGCATGAACTTCAAAGCTCTGTGGTGTAGATGGCCCAATCTCTTGTGCCATAACTCACCCTCATCCCGGCTCAACACTTTGTTTTCTTTACCCATCAATGCTGCGCAACCATCTACATCAGATTTATATAGATTCTTCACACGAATCCAAATATTCTTGGCTTTTCCTGTGGTTTTGTGTCGAAGTAAAGCTTTCCCTTCATTAAAAAACACATCATAACCTCTATCCTCCAACATTGTGACTGAAACTAGATTATTTTTTAAGCCTGGTACATGCATTACATATTTTAATAAGAAGGGTTTACCTGACTGTCTCTGGAAGGTAACTGTACAAATTCTGTTAGCACTGTAGCTCATCATCACCCATTTCGATATGCATCTGGAGGTCCTTCTCCTCCAAGCTGCTGAAAATTTCTTTTTCTCCCGTCATGTGGAAATATGCACCACTACCCAAGTACCACACTGATCCCATCGCACTTGACACCATGCATGTGATGAGCGAGAAGTCAAACTCAAATTGTGAGACCAAAGCCTCACCAGCTGCGAATCCTGAAGCCTTCTTGTTATTCTTCTTTTTTGGAAAATTAGTGGCATAATGTCCATGCTTGTGACAGTGAAAACACTTCACTCTAGACATGTTGTGCTCCTTGCCTTCTTCACTGGTCTCAGATTTGGAATAGGATTTCTTTCCTTTCCCATTTTTCACCTTACCAACCAAGGCACAATTTTCCTCATCATCTGTCTTGGATGAGGATCCATCTCTGGTATTCTGCCTGAATTCTTCTTGCACCAAATCCGACCAAAGTCGTTCCCAATCTGACAGCTTCTCCATCCCATTAATAGATTCCTGATAACTATGAAAACTCTTGGGAAGGCCTAAAAGAGATAGGCTCACCAAGTCATCATCTGCGACAATAATTTTCATGCTCCCAAGCTCATCTCAACATTGGAAAAACTTGGTTAAATATTTCGGACTAGTGTCACCTTTCTCCATTTGATTTCCCTGAGCTTGTCCTTCAGTGCCAATTTTCTATGATCACTGATACTCCGAAATAGATCTGTCAAAGCCTTCCACATTTCATATGGAGTCGCTTTTCCATGGAGACTTGAGACAATGTGGTGTCTTACTCCCTCTCGTAAGATCCTCCTCGCCTTTGCAACCTTCTTTTTCCAAGAATAAAGATTTGTGGCATCTGCTGTAGCAGGTTTGGGAATGTCATTATCAATGAATTATTTCAACCCATTGTCCTCCAGAACTGCCTCCATCCTATCTTTCCATGCAATTTAATTGGCACTTCCCTCGAGTGCATACTCCAATATCAAGCCATTGAAAGCCATCTTGATCCTGATTTTCCTGTCGCACCAAGAATAATTTTTCAAATTCGAATGCTATTCAGTCACAAACTCATTTTATTCTCCACTATAGTGATAAACTGGATCTGATACCATGTAGAAATTATATAAACAATATGTATACACCAATGAATTCAATTTTATCATGCAATATACTAAAGAAAAATACGGAATCCTTCTGCAATTAATTCCGCAGAAATTAAACACAATCACACAATCACACCATGTAAGAGAAAGAAGCAAATAAATCCACAACACAAATGTTTTTCCTGGGGAAATATTTCTACTCAAAAACCCTCTATCTATATTGGATAATGAACCAAGGAATCATGAAACAATTACAATGCACTCTTCTCATAAGAGTCTCCTGCACTCTGCTAATTGTCTCACACTGATCTAAAAAAAATCGGGCCAACACTTAACCAATTCTCAACCTGTCTTCAACCTTCCTTGCTCACATTATTCATGAGGAATGAAATCCCTATTCCTTAGGATTTTCAGCCTTTCTCAAATGCGCAAGTATCATGGGAAATCCTGTGGTGTTTTAACTGCATCTGGGCAGTTTGATAATAATACAATTGATATTCAACTTCGCTTTAACCTTTGTCTCAACTAGGTCTCCAATGGAACTGACATGCATGCAATTATTAATAGTAAATCATCAGTTGCATAGCAGATCACTGCATGTGAATTAAATCTGATTTAACTCACTTGATATCTCTCTAGTGCAACAAACAGTTACAACTAGTTAATCTAACTTTAATTGTTAGGTCCCTATATTACTAGTATAGTCCCTTATTGTTGTTAGTTTAACCCCCTTATTGTTATTATTGTATCCTTGTAACCCCCATATTTTTATTATTGTGCCAATTGGACTTCCCTAGCTCCAGTTATGGTCAAAACAAGTTTTTGTCCAAGTTTGCCCTAAACAGCTCCTCCAAATCTGGGAAAACTCCAGTTAATCCCACTAAATGTGGGGCGGCCACGATAATAGGTGGAATCTTCCAATAATCCCACTAGACGTTGAGGGCTTATGGATAGGGGTGTGGGTCCATAGGATCACACCCGTTGGCGTTTACAATGGAAAACTTCGAGTTATATGCAGAGGTTTTTAATTTTGAAACCATATTATAAAACCATATGAAACCCCCCGCCGAAATACACGTGACCACGCCCAAACCTTAATGCCGCCCGTTTGTTGAAGCCCCTGGATCCGAGCCTCTGGTTCTATTGTCGAGGGGCTGGCCCCTTTACGGCCCCGCCATAATCAAATTTAAACTTTATAATACAGTTGCGCCCATAATTTTACAAGCACTACTTGTGAATCACCTGGTTGGGTCGCCCGGTTGCCACCAACATGACCTAGGGTCGAATCTCGTCTGCACCAAATTTTTTTGTATAAAACAATTTCGACCCATACTTTGACTTCTTGGGGCCACGTGGCGGCCTCCGGGCTAGCCACGTGGTGCCCTGCCATTGGTTTCCTATCCAAAATATTCTGTGGAATATTCTTTTTTTAATAAATTTTTTTATAAAGTCAAACTGGGTCAAACTGGCCTTTTTACCTGAAATTGAGAAAATTCAAAGTTGAATAACTTTCTCATACAACATCAGTTTTCAGTGCCGTTCATGGCTACAGGATCGTCTTTTTGAGCTCTTTCCTGTCGTTCTGGTTTGAACCATTTCTGAGCAAATAATGTTTTGAGCATTTTTCCAATTAGGACATGATCACCTGATCACACCTCCCAAATGGGAAGCTTTTGGACCTACAAAGCTCTCTGATTAGTGAAACTGATAATGTGGAGACTGATTCTCCAATCTTCCACCCTTGAATAACTAAAATCTACCCGATTTCATCAAATGGAGCTTTTCAGAAAATGATAAATTGTCTCTGGAATTAACTGATCGACCGTTGCTAAGATTGACTGAGTCATGATGCAAATTCTTAAAATTTGCAGAAAAACAACTGTAATTTGCAAAAAAAAACTGTTTCTACATTGATCAAACTTCCAAGAAGACTTAAAATAAAGTTCACCTTGCCTCTTCTGCTTCTTGTGTGCTTTCTTTTTCAACCAGAAACTTGAAGCAACATGGTTAAATCCACCACAAAATGTGCAACAAAACTTATTTTCATTTGAACAAGAAAAATTATCATTCTTTGCTGAAAAATAATCAAATTGATCATGTGAATGATTATACCTCTTTTTCTACATGGAATTTCCATCCTTTTTGTCTTTGAAAGACGATGAACTAGTAGAGGAGACAACTTTCCTTTTTAGACTTTCTTCAATGTTCTTGTCTTGAAAATTGTTTGAACTAGAAGGCTCACCATAAGCGACATGTTTACCCTCTACTTGCTGCAATGATGGCTTAAAACAATGGAAATAATCCTTAAAACAATTTTGACATAAATTCATTTGAGAACTTGGAACAAAGGTTCTTTTAAAATTTGCATTACATGCATTCAAGGATTTGAATTCTTTGCCATAAAACTGCACATATCTAAGATCAACATTCTTGGGTCACTCCACAACTAAAATAGGTTCAATCATGCCTTGTGCATGCTTGCCCAAACCTTTGCCTTCTTGATAGCCCATCCTAAACATTAGTTTGGACCCGATGCCTCTTGTATGTTTTTCAAAAGAACCAACACACTTTTCAAAGGAGGAAATTGAAGACAAGTTGGAACGATTAACCTCTTCCTCAAGAATTTTCTTGGACAAAGCTTCTTGAGATTGAAGGAGTTGTTTCTCCATGTCATGCAACCTTTGGAGAATTTCTTCCTTCTCATCCTTCATAGCCAACAATTGTGCATGAAGCTTAACGCTTTCTCTTTGATCCTCAATGAGAATCTACACCATGTCCTTCACCTTAAAGAACTCATTCTTCATGTCATCATTGAAGAATCTCGTGAAGGAGGAAACTTCACTTGTAGAAGAAGTTGACATTATGTAAATGGTCAAAACAACCAAAAGGAACTTCCAAAGAAAATTCCTCAAAGCTTTCAAACAAACGACAAGCTTTTAACCAAATGTCAGCAAAGACCCCTTCTCATTCAAGTAGCCATAAAACACAAACTATTGGAGTTTGTTTTCCAAAGATAATTTTGAGGTAAATTGGGTAAGGAAAATAGTCTTCAATCCTTTCCAAGACTTATCTAGCAACAACTATCCTTCCAACTCAAGAAAACTCATACATGCAACCAATAAAAAATACATCTTCCTTGGAGTTGGTTGTTCCCTACAAGGAAAATACAAGAAATTGGTTGTTGTTAGTGGAAAAATGTGGGTAAACAAAGAATTGAAAGTAATAGAAACAATGCATACATAAACACAAAATAAAAACTATGAAATAAACACATTAAAAATTCTTAATGAAGAAAACACATCAACAAATTAATGGAAAGGGTTTCCTTTATTTACTATTTAATGTAGAAGAGATACAATAGATGAATAACAAGAAACTCGGAGAGAATTGTTTGAGAAATGGTACTCAAACATCCTCAACAAGGACGTACCTTTCCTCAATCTCATTGCAAGCTTAAGCTCTCTCTCAAAGAAGTATGGAGACTCTATAATTGATGAAATCCTATTCTCAATGAAATGCTTGATTGTTAGGGAGAAATTTTGGTAGCATAACAATGCTTTGCTTCTTTTTTTCCTTAACTCTCCTAGAAATTGTGTCTATAGAGTTTCTTGGACACTCCTCCTCCCCTTGGATCATCAATGTGGTGGTTTAACTCATAAATGAGATGAGAGATACAAAGTAATTTCCTTTAAGGCTTCTTTAGGCTCAAGGGTTGAATTTGTTAGCCCATCATATCAAGATTTTGAGTGTTGCTCAAGAAAGTTCGGGACCTGAGGTGTTCACTGGAAATTTTTGTGGCTACACGACTATTGAATAAATAACTGCTCAACTATTGAAGAAATAACCACGCGATTGCTAATTTCCAGTAATGGTGCACCCACGCAATTCAATTTTTTAGCTTAAACCTTAGGAAAGATTTTAATTTTTGGTCTTCATGGTGTTTCTGACTAAAAATGTCACCACTGTATGTTTTGATCACTAAATTTGGGTGTCTTCTAATAAGTACCGATGAGTGTACAATTTTCATATGATAAAAACTAACACTGCATCAGATTCTTATATAGGAATGACATTAAATCAACTTGATCATAATCCAAGTAATTCAAAATCGTCAATCAAACTATTCTCCGTAGAATTCAAATGACTAAATAAGAATAATTGTTTAGTTAAAGATAAAACTATGAATATGAATAAGTGTAGAGAAGATCAATAGAGTTATGAAATTGAAATATTTGTATACTTAAGATTCAAATCACCGATAAAAAAACATAATATTTCATTAACTACAACAAATAAAGAAATGTAAGTGTGACCATGGGAGCATAACAAAATAAGAAGTTTATGCAATCAAACTGAATCAAATGCTTATATTAAAAGTAAAATCCACAAATAAAGTAATTAGTATTACTCTGTTTGAAAACTAAATTCCTCTCTCATCCCCTCTGGGTCCATCCTCTCTTCAAAAATGAGGAGTTCATATATGATTGTTTTTATTTTTCTAAATATCAAGCAAACTAAAATTATAAAACAAAATTTTTACAAAAAATAGTAACCAATATATTTTTCATGCCTATGGCCAGTTAAAAGATAATGGGAAATAAAAGAAACAATCGAGAAAATATTCTTGCTAACATCTTCACAGATTGAGGGCAACATTGTATGTGTGTGAGGCCCCACAATTGTTATATGTAATGCATATTTTTGCCCATATGATGCCTCCCTTATTCCCTTATTTTACGAGTTTATGAACCTTTATCTTGCACTTATACATTTTTTTGATGCAATGGTGAAGATTTACATTTGGTTTGCATTTTATATCTTTGTTATATGTATTTCTAGGATTAATGCTCATTAAAATGTTGTTAATGTAGATTGTCTTATTCCTGCATCACATAGGGATCTTGCACCAGGTATATGTGGACCACTTAATCATTCAAGCTGCCATGAAGGAAAATTCTAGCTGGTAGTAAAAACATGTTTTGTAACTATTTTGGATCTTTTTTTACTGTCATAGGTGAACTTATCTTTCATTGACCTGTTCCTGCACTAAAGAGCAACATTCTTGCACTAAAGAGGAACCAATTTTGGGATTCGACATCTTGGTACACTTTCAAAGAAAATAGAGGAAGTTTTCTGTCCAAAATAATATTTTAACACCTCCACTTGAGTTGGAAAGCACCTAGGTCGCATGCGTGGGTTTCTAGAAGCAAATCAACAAATCTGCTCAAAATTCGTACTGTTTCAAACTGCCAACTTTTACCTCGATTTTCATGCATATGGAGGTGAATATAAAAAATATGAGAATACGAGTTTTTTCCTAGTATATAAAATTCTCTGAAAACCAAACCATTTCGAAAAATTTTCTATGTTTAGGAATATACATGAGGTTCTTTTAGGCGGTTTTGTAAAAAATTTCCGTTTTCCAGAATTCTAGGCTCTTGCCCAGATTTTCAAAAAAATGGAAAATTTCGTATCGTATATATATTTCTTTGATGGATTATGGTTGTACTATGTTTCCATCAATGGGAAATACTTAGGATTCAATCTCTCATATTTTTTTTGTAATGGATTGGTTGGCCTAAAGCCAAATTTGTATCATTAAATGTATAAAAACATAGTTTAGGTTCAAGCTTGTGGAGAGAAGCCATTCTATGTCCTGATGTTGTTGGATTAAGTTTTGAGGGTTACTACCCTTTGATAAATTGGAGTTGGAATATTTTAGCTCAAAATGTTCAAATATTGATATCATTTTAATAAAAATCATCAATGCCATGTTCACTTTCCATTGTTGTTAAATTTTGTTAATGCTTCTCATTGTGCTATAGCTTAATTTCTCTTTAAGGAGGGTATGAGATGGTTGGTTTGGGCCCAACCATTCCAACTCTTTACTCCACAATTAGGTATTATTGTGTGTATTTCCTTTGAAATATATCATTTTGGTATGTATGTTTACAAGATTGAGTATTGTATCCTTGTGTCACTTATTTAATATTCTTCCATTCCTTTTAAATGCTTTGTCTCATTCGAAGATATAAATTGTTTATGATTTGGAATGCTTACAACCTAGATTTGAGCAAAATTTGTTCTTTGAAACCTTGTTCCAACATTATACATTATGGGTTGTATGAGATCTATAACTCTATATTTTTATATATGACTTGGTGATTGCAGAACTTTCATTTGAAATTATTTTTTTGGTATTGGTGGCTTTGGACTAAAAGCTTTGACAAACTAATATTAATGAGAGTTCCCTCTAAAATTTTCAAATCGTTTCAGATCTAAAACATTGAGGATATCTTGATTCTTTCATGAATATTATGTGATACATTGTATTTATATTGTAGTACTGAAGCTTCTAAACCATAAAGTTTCTTACAACTATTCTAGTAATATTCAGGAACAAGGTTCGAACCTATTCCTCTTTCATATATGAGACTTTCCTAATATTGTGATCTTGTTCTATTGGGTTAAGTTATAGAGCTACATTGAGCGTAAATGATTGCATAAACTAGTTATCAATGATTAGTTGGGTTTCAATGAGATTATACTACATACAATGTGACAAATAAATGAGTGCAACATATTACATTATATGATTAATTTGTTTAGTTGGGGCATGTATCTTTTATGTTTAAAATTTAAATAGACTAGTGTGTAAAGGGTTTGATTGAGAATTGAATCATTGTTTTTATCATTGATATTTCTCGGGTTTGGTTTTATTTTCTTGTTTTTGCAATCTTTTTTCTTATGCACAATTTTAGATCTTTTTCTTTAAGACATTTTTGGATTTGATAAAGAAGAATAGAGCAGGGTATCTTTTTTTATGAAATATTATGCATTTAATTAGCACATTAGGGATGCCACACTTTACTTTTGAATGTACAAGAAATGAGAAGTTGTAGTAGTGTAGGAATCAGAACCATGAGAGGAGTGAGTAGTGCAGGAATTGGAAATACAAAAGAGTGTGAGTTGGGATAGAGAAAGGATATTTTAGAGACCTATGTGGATTTTGTTTAAGAATTGTTTTGGAATTATTGGACTGAGACCTGTCTTCTTTTAAAATATTTTGATCATTTTTTTGTTTGAAAACTCAGTTTGTTTGATAAGTCAATGAATGAAGTGGCTAGTGTCTAGATTGATCGAGTTATTTTTCTTTTAATAAAGTTTCCAAGTCTAGTGGAGGAATTAAAGTGAGAGTTTATGTATTGTTTTTTTTTTTTTTTAATTTAGAAGAATGCTAACGCATGGTCTAAGGAATGGTTTTGCAGGACTAGTGTTTATAAATTTATTTCTAAAGATTGATTTTGAGTGCAATATTGGAGTAGGATATTGACTAGTGTAGGAACTCAAGGTGTAAGCAATTTTTGGGAAAACTAGGGTTTTGTTTTGAAGGTTTCTGAAGTATCTTTCTGGCATTTCTAGTGCTGTGTGTCAAAGTTCATGGACCCCAAATTGAAATTAAATGTTGGTCCATTATTCAAACATATAATACACCCAACATTTTGGCGCTATTTCCGGGTAGACACTTTGGGGATTGACCTTGGTAACCTGTTGCAGTTTGGTTTTCTCTTTACCTAGTTTTTCTTGAAATATTTTGTTTCTTTCATGCATATTTTGATTTTGTTTCTAGGGTGTTGTAAGAACCCCCCCGCCCCTACACACACACACACACACACACTAATATATATGCTTAAAAGATACACCAACTATATTGTTGAGAATAAAAAAAATGGCATTTCGAGGCATTTTTCAATGAGGAGGTTTAGGCTAATATAAATCATCCAATGCACCTATTTCACTAGCCAGTTGGCAGGATCATTTGAAGGAGGAGTATATAAGTAGTACATCGAGAACCTTTTTTATTTTGGGATAGAATGGCACACATCATTACCTTTGAATTCCCTATCAAAGACCCAGGAGGAGTGGTACAAACACACAATATTCCCCCATCTGCTTTACCAAAATTTCATGGTTTGGAAAACAAAGACCTACATACATTATTATTTGAGTTTGAATTAATTTGTAGAGGATATGGTTATTGTACTAATTTTCAAAAGTTTCAAGTGTTTCCTCTTACTCTAAAAGAAACAACTCTCCGATGGTTCATGAGCCTTGGTGGGAGCTAGATTCAAACATGTGAAGACATGAAGAATTTATTCTTAAAGAAATACCAAGACTACTTCCAGGCCAATGAAGATATTTTTGAAATAATAGAAGGGAAGATGAAATTTTGGAGGAATATGTGGAACGATTTCGATACTACCTTAAAAAATAAAGCATAAACATTTGTTAAAAGATACCTTGAAAACACTCCTACTTAAAGGAATCAAAGATGAATTTTTATAACCTTTAAATCTAATAGGATCAGGTGTTGTTTTCCACTTAACATACAATGATGTTTGTGAATTATGAATTAGGTATTGAAGTGGAATAACCAATATTGGTAAGAATTTTCAAGAACTTTCTTCTAAAATTTTGAAATATGATACAAAAATAGGAGTTATGAAAGCCTCTCTAAATTTACAATTGGATGATTTGCAGGGAGAATGGAAGCAGTGCAAGGAGGATCACTGGATAAATTTCCCATCACTACTAGGGTTACAATAAGTATTTAAGGAATCAAGTAAGGAAATAAATCGACTTCCATGTATAACTCAAAGCTCATCATCATTTAATACTTGGAATAATATTTTTTGTCCCCAACAGGTCTATAACTCTACAGTTTCATGGAAAACTTATAGCCCTACTTCGATTCAACACCCCACCTTATGGTCACAGTGGCCCTCTCCCTCGAGCCAGATATTCCTGTAGCCTCAAGGATGGTTTGGAGCCTCCTCTCTAGGGAAATTCCCTATTCCAACTCCATTACTCGAGCCACAACAACTACAATTCCCATCCAATGCACTGCCACGTTATCCTTCTCTATAGTCCCAACCATTTGTGCAACAAAACCCTAATTCCAACAATCAAGCTGGACATCAATTTAAAACACCTATTTTTCTTACTCACTCCCCTATCAAATGTAATGCCATATCTTTTAGAGAGGGGAGAGTGAATTCAAAAACTTCCCCTATTTACACAAAGAATTTACCTTGGGAAGAAACTTTAATCCATAAACCATTAGAGGAGAAATCTATAATTGGAACTTGTTCGAAAAATGTTGTTGAAGCTCATGAAAAATATCAAGATAAAAACCATAGAATTTCCCTTAACCATCCTTGTCAATCCGAAGAGAGAAAACATCGAGTTGTGGAAGACTTTTTCAAGTTGGATAACCATGAATATGTGGGTCCTATTGAATCCTGGTTGCAAAAAATCATTGGTACACCTCATTCCTTCATCATTCAACAACTCTTGGTACCATGTCAATTAAAGAAACTGATTTCTCATACTCTGATATGCAATGAAGTTTACATTTTAAACCTGAGTGTGAGTATATTTAGTATTTTTCTAGGCACATAGTTACATTGGAAGTAATCCTACACTTGAAGGATATATTCCTCTCTCTAAATTAGGGTAGGGTAGTATAGAAAAAATAAATAAAAATTCTATTTGGAATAAAATTGTTATAGAAGGGCTCTTAAAATTGCAATTCCCTAAGGCACAACTATTAAAATTTCCATTATTATGCACTCTTGCGGTGAGTCTTGTCATAAGAAATTCATTCTTAATGCCTCGTTATTTTATAAAGTGACTATAATTTATGGGTTGGTACCTCTTCATAATTGTTTGGTCATCCATTGTGTCAATCAGGGGGAATTATCATTGTTATGCTTAATACTTTCTACTTATAAGCCCACAACCCTAATGTTGGCCTAGTCACTTGATCAAGTTGTTATCCAAGAAATATTTTCAAGTTTCTCTTTGAAGGTATTGATGAAAAGCCTCCTATGGTGGACCACTCATATAAAAACATAGTGAGCTCTCATGAGAATCCTAACATGATTAGATTGATGAATATTTCAGTCATTATCTGAGATGTTTTCTTTAAAATGAGTCTTTAGGATAACAAGATTAACTATTACATATTATTCATTAAAAAATTTTCACGTCATCCTGTGCTCTTAAGGAGCAGGTTTGCCTCCCCACCAATTAAACATCATATTTAAGGTTAATTATAATCAAAGTTCATTTTAAAGGATTAATTGAGGGATAGGAGGTCTCATTATGAGCCTACCTACCATGATCATGGGTCCTAACTAGAATGATATTACCGTTACTGGTCAACAAGCTAGGGTAATGGATTTTAGTTGAAAATATGGAAGACAAGATGTCTCATCACAAGCCAACTTGTTCATTCTTGTTCACTCTCGTGAATGGCACTGTCATTAGCTGGTTACCAAGCTAGGATAACGACCTTCAAATAATCTCTAAACCAAAGTAAATGATTTTAAATGACTCTAAATATATATCTAATAGATGGGACACATGCATTTCATTGGGTTAAAAGGCATCCCCGTCGAGACTATAGATGCACGCTGGGAGTAGGGACATGCTTGTGGTAATTTAATTTTACACTTTGATTTACTTGGTTGTTTTTGTCTTTCCCTGTACTCATTATCATATCTCTTTGAGAATGGATTTAAGATCCTTTTGGTACTATACTATGGAGTTTTAAATTTTGGAATAATTTGGCTTTCATGGATGTGGGACCCTTAGTGCAAGTAATTCACTTTGTCTGAACAAGAGGAGATTTAGTTATATGCTTGGATAATGGTAAGATGGTCACCTTGGGAAGGTATCATTTTTTCATATTTATTTTTCCATATTTCCATCCATATTTAACATAATGAATTTCAAATCATGTCACTTTTATTTGTAATGAGGATATTTAGGTGAAGACCTAATGATATGTACTTCTCTTGAGATGCTTTGTGGAAATTTTGACAGTTGGCTATTTCACGATGATATTATCCCTGCAGTGACAACATTATTAGCATTCCCATGGGAGCCCTGTAATTATTTTTTCTTTTGATTAGTCTTAATGAATAAAGATGGACCAACATACATTTGTCTATTAGAACAGTCAAATATAACAAGGAACAATATTATGATTGCATGAAAATTTATGTTTCAATTATGGTTTTTTGAAAGGGAGCATCAATATAGTAGTTGAATTGATTGGATGAGGAGATGCAAGATGATCGACATGGGGGGATGTCAGGCCCCATAATTTTTGTATCTAATGCATATTTTTTCCCATATGATGCCTCGCTTATTCCCTTGTTTTACTATTTCATGAAACTTTATCTTGCACATATACATTATTTTGATGCAATAGCGAAGATTTACATTTTTTTTTGCATTTTATACCTTTGTTATATGTATTTCTAGGATCAATTCTCATTAAAATGTTGTTAGTATAGATTGTCTTTTTCTTGCATCGCATAGGGATCTTGAACCAAGTATATGTGGACCACTTCATCATTAAAGCCTTCCACGAAGGAAAATGCTAGGTGATAGTGAAAAAATTCATTTGGAACTATTTTGGATCCTTTTTGACAGTCAAAGGTGCACTTATCTTTCATTGACCTGTTCCTGTACTAAAGAGAAACATTCTTTCACTAAAGAGCAACCGATATGGGGATTCGACATCTCAGCACACTTTAAAAGAAAACTGAGGAATTTTTTTGTCCAAAATAATGGTTTAAAACCTCTACTTTAGTTGTAATGCAGTCAGGTCACACATGTGGGTTTTTAGAAGCAAATCAATAAATCTTCTCAAACTTCGTACAATTTTCAAACTGCCAAATTTGATCTTGATTTGCGTGTAGATGGAGGCGAATATAAAAAATATGAGCATGTGCGTTTTTTCCTAGTATAGAAAATTATATAAAACCAAAACCATCTAAAAATTCTCTATGGTTAGGAAGATACACTAGGTTCTTTGAGGAAGTTTTTTTTTAAAAATGCAGTTTTTCCAGAATTCTAGGATCTTGCCGAGATTTGCAAAAGAATGGAAAATTTTGCATCAGATCTATATTTCCTTGATTGGATTGTGGTTATAATGGGTATCCATAAATTGGGAAATAGTTGGGATTCAATCTCTCATCTCTTTTTGCAATGGATTGGTTGGCATAAAGCCAAATTTGTATGATGAAATGTATAAAAACAGAGTTTGGCTTCAAGCATGTGGAGAGAGGCCATTCCATCTCCTAATTTTGTTGGATTAAGTTTTTGGGGTTACTCCCCTATGATAAATTGGAGATGAACTATTGTAGCTCAAAATGTATTAAATACTGAGATATTTTTAATAAAAAACATCAATGCCAGGTTCTCTTTCCATTGTTGTTAAATTTTGTTAATGCTTCTCATTGTGCTATAGTTTAATTTCTCTTTAAGGAGGGTATGAGATGGTTGGTTTGGGCCCAAACAGTCCAGCTCGTTAATCCTCAATTAAGTAGTATAATGTGGATTTCCTTTGAAATATATCATTGTGGCGTGTGTAAAGTATGTTTACACGATTGAGTATTGTATCCTTGTGTGACTTATTTAATATTCTTCCATTTATTTTAAATGCTCTCTCTCATTCGAAGATATAAATTGTGTATGAATTGGAATGATTACAACCTATATTTGAGCATAATTTATTGTCTGAAACCTTGTTCCATCATTATACATTATGGCTTGTATGAGATCTATAACTACTATCTTTTTATAAATGACTTGGTGACTGCAGAACTTTCATTTGAAATCATTTTTTTGGTATTGGTGGCTTTGGTCTAAAGGATTTGACAAACTAATATTAATTAGATTTCCCTCTAAAATTTTCATCTCATTCCAGATCTAAAACACTAAGGGTATCTTGATTCTTTCATGAAGATTCCGTGATACAAAGTATTTATATAGCAATACTAAAGCTTCTAAACCATAAAGTTTCTTGCAATTATTGAAGTCATATTCAAGAACAAGATTCAAACCTATTCCTTTCTCATATATGAGATTTTCCTATTATTGTGATATTTTTCTCTAGGGTTAAGTTACAAAGCCACATCGAGGTTAAATCCTTGCATAACCTAGCTATCAATGATTAGTTGGGTTTCAATGAGATTCTCTTACATACAATGTGACATGTCAATGAGTACAACATATTACATTGTATGATTAATTTGTTTAGTTTGGACATGTGTGGAGCAGGTATCTTTGATGTTTAAAATTTAAATAGACAATGTGGGTTTGATTGAGAATTGATTCACTATTTTTATCATTGTTATTTCTGAGGTCTAGTTTCATTTTCTTCTTTTTGAAAATCTTTTTCTTATGCACAATTTTAGATCTTTGGCTTTAAGACATTTTTGGATTCGAGAAAGTAGAATACAACAAGATATATTTTTGTTATGAAATATTACCCATTTAATTAGCATATGAGGGCTCCCACATTTTTCTTTTAAAAGTACAATAAATGAGAAGTTGCAGTAATGCGGGAATCAAAATCACAAGAGGAGTGAATAGTGGAGGAACTGGAAATGCAAAAGAGTGTGAGTTGAGATAGTGCACGAATATTTTAGAGACCTATGTGGATTGTGTTTAAGCATTATTTTGGAAATATTGGAGTGAGACCTCTGTTCTTTTAAAATATTTTGATCATTTGTTTTGTTTGAAAACTTAGTTTGTTTGATAAGTCAATGAGTGAAGTGGCTAGTGTCTAGATTGATCAAGTCCTTTTTATTTTAATAAAGTTGGCAAATCTAGTGTAGTAATTGAATTGAGAGCTTTTTCATTGTTTTTTTTTTTTTAAATTTAAAAGAAGTCTAACGAACTGTCTAAGGAATGGTTTTGTAGGACTAGTGTTTATAACTTTATTTCTAAATATTTCTTTTGAGTGAAATATTGGAATAGGATATTGACTAGTGCAGGAACTCAAGGTGTGAGCGATTTCTAGGAAAACTAGGGTTTTGTTTTGAAGGTTGCTGAAGTCTCTCTCTAGAACTTCCAGTGTTGTGTCTCGAATTCCACATACCTTGGATTGTCATTAAATTTTGGTCCATTATTCAAACATATACTAGACCCAAAATTTTTTGTCCCATCATCACAAAGATAACCCGTTTAACTGACAACATCGCCTATAACCAAATATATGTAAAAAAAAGTTACAAAGAGACTCAATAAGAAAATGGGGTTGTTAGAGAATCCTTGATTTTGTAACACCCTTTTAAATTTAGAAAAAGATACATTGAAAAAAATCATATCTCAATCAGTTGATAGATATTAATAGAAATATTTATTTAGCACATTCAGTATCTGGAGAAATTATGAGCTTAACCATTGAAAATTTTATAACAACATGAACATCAGAGACCTGTGAATTTATGATAGAATTGGAGTTTTTTTTTCCTAATCATTTCATTTAACCTACATGTAGCCTTGAGTTTCTAATTTTATCTAACAAGCTGTTCAATTCGTTCATTTAACTGAGACAATGTGTAAAGAATTGTTGGTGCTAGTAAATATTTTATAAAGTTTTTGAAGCAAATTTTCTAGCTTTACTATCTAGTTCTGGTGTGGTGTTGACATTATTAGGGGAGTCACGATCATTTGGAACTTATGAAGTATCCTTTTTAGGTTGATTCTCATCAATATTAACATAGCTCTGATAAGAAGAGAGCTTCTATTTATTTCACCAACACCTAGAGTCCCTTTTATTAATTAATTTATCCTTAATATGTGCATCATTCTCTCAGCTATACTGATTATATGTTTATTCAATTGAAGGTTCCAATGGTGATCTAGGTGGATATTGGTAGCCACCTACCGATTCCACTTGGGGCCCCACCATTGTCTCTTTCAGTTTTTCAGTTTTGGCACAACTTACTATTTTTAGTAGTTTTTTGGGTCCTGAACTTCCGGAGCCATTTTGAGGCCCTAAATGACATTTTTTGGACATCGCGCCTCCGAAAAATTTGATTCCAATTTGGAATTGATATTTGTGGTTAGAATTTGTAGTCCTTAGATAGATCTTTCTAACGATGTATTATGTGCGTCAAATAGAGATAATATGCCAAAGTTACGACCTCGGGAAGTTGAAACACCAATTTAGTTTTGGCGCTTCATCTCCAAGGGTTAGGTGTTTGATGTTTAAGGTTTTCCATTGTTTCTCTATAATAAATAGGCCCTCGAGCCTCATTTTAACACATTTTAGAGGCCTGTAGCCACCACATCTCTTCTCAGAGTTAAGATACCAATGCCCTAGCTAGTTTATTTCCATTCTGTTTGTAAGCACATTTCAGTTCTTTGATATTAATGAAATAAAGTGCTATTTCCGATGTATCTTTGTACTTATGGTTATATGTGTATTATGTTGTGTTCATGCATAAATCTGGATCATTGGTATTAGAGAAGTCTACTTTTCCTCAATCATTCTTTGCATGTCCCCAACGAGGTCGGGGTATAAGGAGTTAGGGCTCGATCTGGTTGAAACTTTGCAAGATTAGCCTCACAAACCCTAACGAACACCCATGGGGGATGAAAATAAAGATTAGGGAGCAGGAGATGCTATCAAAATATTGCTCGAGGAGGCCCTCGAAAAAAAAAGGAACGTGATGATGGATAAATTGTCCCAGATCCTTCAATGACTGCCCATCGGCAGCGCATCTGCATCCAACAACCACTCTAGAGGCCCGACTCCCTTCAAGGTACAAGTAAACTTTGAAATTCCCATAGTTGAGGGTCAAATAGATGCAAATTATATAGATAGATGGTTGAATCTATTAGAAGGATATTTCTCGGTTCATGAATTTTCCAACTGGGAGAAGATTAATTGTGCACTCCTCAAAGCTACCCCCCATGTCAAGGACTAGTGGGAAACCTACTGTGAGAAAAAGGATGAGAGAGAACCCTCTCTGTTCTCAGCCGTACCCACTTGGAATTCTTTCTGAGATTCCATCAAGGAACAATACTATCCCGTGGGGAGCTATGAGGACAAGTACATACAATGGACCACGCTGCGGCAGCAAAGGGATCAAGATGTGCATGAGCTGATGAATATATTCCATACCCTGCGTACAAAGTTGGGTATCCAATATTTAGAGAAACATTTGGTGCTAAAGTATCGTAATTTTCTGCATAGATACATTCAGGAGGAAATGGAGTTCCTCGACATCTCCTCGCTTGGTATGACATACCGGTATGCTGCCAAGATTGAGAAAAAATTAAAATAGAAGAAGCGAGAATTTCGATCTACGAATCAAAAGCAAGGGAAAGGTGCCCCCAAACTGTAGAACAAAGGAAAAAACCAAGACAACCTGCCAAAGCCACAAGCAAAGAAAAATGCCGCGAAGCCAAAGAAGGACACGAGAAAGTGGTGTGATTTCCATAAGAGTTCCATTCACAACACAAGTGAGTGTCAGGCCAAGCAGTCGCTGGTGGCCGAGATGAGGGCTTCTGAATCAGATGCATGCTTCGACTCCGAATCAGAACCTGACAAGGGGAATGACAAAGGGAAACAAATTATTGATGCGGAGCCCAACGCCACTGTTTCCACTGCGAAGATCCAGAAGGAGGAACCAGAAGATCTAGAGGAGGAGGAGCATCTCTTCCACTCCCATATGTGGGTAAAGGGTTCCCCGATACAGTTTATTGTAAAAAATGGGAGCCAAAAGAACCTCATTTCAGTGGAAATTGTGAAAGGGTTGGGCTTGCCGACCACAACACACCCACATCCATACACCATCGAGTGGCTTCATCAAGGAAGAGATCTCGGCGTTAGCCAGCAGTGCCGCCTTCCCTATAGCATCAAGCCCTTCACAAATTAGATATTATGTGTCATTGCTCCTCTTGATGTTTTTGATGTATTATTAGGCCAACCATACTTGTGGAAGAGACATGCTGTGCATGAGTCCCGACCTTGCACTGTTATTGTTACTTTGGGAAATAAGTTGTACAGGATACCATAGGTACCACCGCCTACCACTATCTCTTTGGTTATTGCAAAAAAATGCAGTAAGCTCATTTCCCAAACCAGGAAATTTGTTTTCCTGATGATCCGCCCCTAGAGCAAGAATAAGACTGTGGCCACGACCTCTAGACAGGGATCCTCTACAGGACAAAAACAAATGGACAAGGTTGTGGAGGAGTATAAGACATATTCATCTCACCCAGAGGGGTTCCTATGCACTATCAGGTCAAGCACCCCATTGATCTGACCCCAGGTGCGCTGCTACCCACTGGACCGATTTATCAGCGCTCTGTTATGGAGAACGATGAAATCAAGAGGAAAATTCGGGAGCTGCTGTAGAAAGGTCACATCCAGCCAAGTTCATCGCCTTGTGGGAGCCCGATCGTGTTGGTGCAAAATAAGGATGGGTCTTGGAGACTCTGTATTGAATATCGGGCGTTGCACAAGATCACTGTCCGGAATAGGTACTTGATCCCATGGATTGATGACATTCTGGACCTACTCAAAGGGGTGAAATATTTCAACAAGATCAAATTGAAGTCTGGGTATCACCAGGTACCAATCAAACCCTATAATGTTTGGAAGGCTTCCTTCAAAGCCAATGAGGGCCTTTTTGAATGGTTGGTCATGCCTTTTGGATTGACGAATGCTCCTGCAACTTTCATGAGGTTGATGGATTACATATTGTATCCATTCACCAACTCATTTGTAGTGGTGTACTTGGATGACATTCTGATCTTCAGCAAGACTTGGGAAGAGCACCTCCACCACATCCGACAAGTCCTCCAAACACTGCGACAACACAAGCTGTGTGCCAATTTGGATAAGTGCACTTTTGGCATGACCCAGGTTCAATATCTGGGATACATTATTGATGAAAGGGGGGTGCATGTGGATCCAACCAAGATCCAAGTCATTCGGGATTGGCTAGCCCCAACCACCTTAACCGAGCTTCGTATATTTCTAGGTGTTGCTAATTTCTACCGCAGGTTCGTGTTGGGATTCTCTCATATCACTTGGCCCTTGAGTCAAGTCACCAAGGGAGGAGAGAAAGGAAAATTATTTTGGTCGGAATATCAACAAAAGGCGTTCATATAATTGAAAAATTGCCTCTGTTCTGCCCTAGTGCTCACATTACCAGACTTGAAACAATCATTTGAGATCGAGACAAATGCCTTTGACTATGCTATTGGGGTATTTCTTGCTCAACAGGGGCATCCAGTGGCATATCACAGCGAGAAATTGTCTGACACTATTTGCAAGTATCCCAGTTTTGACAAAGAAATGTATTCCATTGTGCAAGCTTGTCAGAAATGGAAGCATTACATTTCAGGGAAGGAAACAATAATCCACACAGAACACCGAATCCTACATTTCATACAGACACAAGGGAAGTTGCAGAATGATTTCCATCAGAAGTGGTCCACATATCTGCAACAGTTTCATTTAAACATCAAGTACAAGAAGGGTAGCACCAATAATCTTGTAGACTGCCTCATCCAACCACCGATCATGGCGCTCACCACCATTCTCAACTCTTGTGGGCATGAGAATTATGATTGGCCGCTTCTCTGCAAGAGCGATCCAGAATTTGGCCACACATATAAGGCACTCTTGGGGGGTACACAAGTTCCAAATTTTCACCTCCAAGATGCACTATTATGTCACCCGAGACACCTTTTTGTTCCTTCAAGTGAGTGTGCTAAGATGATATGGGAAGCACACTATAGTCGAGTCGCTGGGAATTTCAGGGTCGAGAAAAAAGTGGCAATACTTCAGAAGTATTTCTATTAATGGCCGAACCTTTGACAAGATGTTGGGAAGTACATCAGATCCTGCACTGCTTGCACCATTTCCAAATTTACCATCAAGAAGCAAGGCCTCTATACTCCTCTACCTACCCCTAGTCGACCTTGGGAATCCATCTCCATGAATTACATGTTGGGCCTTCCTTCTACTAAGCATGGAAACGATTGTGTTTTCGTGGTCGTCGACAGCTTATTGAAGATGGCCATTATGGAAGTCTGCAAGAAGAATATCACAACAAAAGCCACTGCTAAACTCTTCTTTGAACGAGTGCGGGTGCACTTTGGGATCCCACAGTCTATCATGTCAGATCGATACAGTAGGTTCCTCAACACATTTTGGTCCAACCTCTGGTCAATGTTGGACACCAAGCTCACCAAGTCCACAACTTTCCATCCCCAAATTGATGGCCAGGTAGAGGTCGTCAACAGATGATTATACACATTCTGTGCATGTAAAATTAAAAGTATCCACGCACATGGGATGAGAGCCTCCCCTATGTACAAAAAAATTATAACCAAGCTCTCCATAGCTCAACTAGCCACAACCCGTTTCAGGTGGGCTTGGGATTCTAGCCCTATGTCCCATTGACGTAGCCATGCCATTTGCGGCTACTCAGGCCAATTCGGATAATGTCCAGTCTGAAGCTGACAAAGCAAACATCTTCATCGAGCGTGTTAGCCACCTATAAAATTTTCCATATCAAATGGTGGCTAAATCTCTTTTTAGCCTTTAAGAAACAATTCATGACCAAATTGTTAGTTCTTAAAGTCTTATGAAGATATTTTTCCCTTTGAATTAATCTTCACTACTGTTTCCCTCTTTATCCTAAAGAACTTGATGTTTTCCAAAAGAAAGACTGCTTAAAACCCCATCTTTCATCATTTTAACTAATCCTTTTTTCATAAATAAACCCCATTTTCACCCTTGTTTCCTCCATGAAATCCATCCATAAACTTTAATTTGGCTTCTAAATCATCCCAAAAACTCTTTTAAACCTTTTATTTCCCTTTTATTTGGTTTAAAAATGCTTCCATTTACCTACCGAAACCCCCATTTTGCCTTAAAAACCTTGTTTTTTGGCCTAAAAACACTCATTTTATATTATATAGGTCTTAAGCCCCTGAGGGCTTATTTCCTTTAGCTCCTCCACCTCATATGGCCTTAGCCCCACAATCGGGCGCTAAAGGGTCCTAAAAACCCCATCTCCGAACCTTTTTCCCTTATATTTTGTTACCTCGACGTTTCAAATTTAAATGTATAAGGACCGTTGATCTCTGCAGATCAACGACCCTGGGCTACTCAATCTCCGCCTTACCCTCATGCCTTACCTTTCCCTCCATCCATACATCCGCCCTTTCCTTTGATCTAGACCGTTCATTTTCAAAATCCCACGATCAGGATTAAACCCGATAAACCAACACCATGGACCCCGCCTAAGCATAAAATTTTGTATTAAAACCCTTCCCTTTGTTTATTTTTCCATGCCTGACATATAATGTTTAGAATGAATCTGGACCATTGATCTCTGAAGATCAACGGCCATATGGCCCATCTTTTCCGCCCAATTACCTTCCCTTCTTTCCCCTTTTTAACATAACTCGCCCATCTTCAAATCTCAGCCATTCATCAGAAAGATCCTACGGTCAGGACTTAATCCGATGAACCTTTCAACCCATCCACTACGTGACAAAGCTTTGATGCAATCGTTAGGCCCACCATACTTTACCCCGCAGCTCTTAACCCCGTTGTGTGCGATTTGCACCGTCGAATCTGGGCCCTCTGATTCGATGGTTGACAATCCGTTTCGCATTTTTTTTTGCTCCTGCAGTTTAATCCCGAAAAAAAACGCAAAATAGGTGGTTTTGTAAATCCACGTGTCGCACAATGAATGGAATCGTGTTTTTTTTTGGAAAACCGCCTCCCCCCCCAGAGCCCGCGTGAAAACCATTAATGGTTTTCTACTATTCATTGTCCTCCGCAATGTTATTTTTACTTTTAATCTTGGACGTTGATTGTTAAGATCAGATGGCTTATGTTATAATGCGACCCATTCGTTCGCCCTTCACCTTTGCTCCCAAAACATTTCACTGAGCAATCCCAGCCATCGATCTCTGAGATCAGACGGTCCCGATTTAATCTCACCACCAATTCATTCGCCCTGCATCTTTTCTCCCAAGTATTTCACCAAATGATCTTGACTGTTGGATATTTTAATCCGACGGCTCCGATTTAAACTCGCTCCCAAACCGCCCAAAGCAGATTAAACCTATTTTCGTAGGGTTTTTCTTAATTTTTCTTGTTTTTGTGCAGGTTATACAAGGTTTTCCCACAGTTTTAAAATATCACGCAGGCCATTATCCACGAAGAAAGAAAATCTACAGGGTTCAAACCATGATTTTACCCATGCCTTATAAGCTTTGGTGATATCATGAAACCTTCTGCGCGCCTGCAAAACAACAAAAACACAATAAACATCAATCAAATAAAGAGTATCAGTGGAAAAAGTGAAGATCAGAGCATAAGTGAAGAATTAAAAGTTTAAATCAGAGTTCTTAAGGGATTAAGGCAAAAACTCAAGAAATCAAAGGCCTAATCCAAAGATAAAGACAGTGTTAAAAAATGAAGACTAGAAATGAAGATCAAGGCCTAATTAGGCCTAAAACACAGACCAAAAGCAGATTAAAAGTGTTTTAAGGAAAAAAAAAAGAGATATATCAGTTCAAAAGGCCTCCACTGCCACATCAGAGGCTAAAATATCCTCTTCAGCTACCAAAGAGCCACCTGCAACTTTCATAAATCAAAATAACGCATAGTTATTGCCTAGTCAGAAGATATTTGCCTAAAAGACTGCCAACAGTTATTACAAATGAAAGAACAAATTCTAAACTGTTAGTAAAGTTATTCTAAAGATAAGAAAGAGCCTTGAAGTCAATATTTTCATCCACTAAGCCTAAAAAACTGAAAACAGAGTTATGAAACAGAGTTGTAGATAGAATGCATTCCTGCCTTATGCCTTGCATGGTTTTCAAGGCTAGAAATTGCATTTACTATGGAATTAATGATACTTGAACCCTAGAAACTCTTCCACCTCCTCATTTCCTTATAAAATCTCCTTGAGGAGCACATTGTAAAGGGTTGGTTATTGGATTTTTGATGTAATAGTTGCTATATTCGAATCATTGTTGAATGTAAATAAATTGTGAAGCTCTGAAGCTCTGTTAAGTTATTGAAGAAGTTAGGCTTGTTAGCCACCTATAACTTTTTGATATCCAATGGTGGCTAATTTGGTTTTTTAAAACTACAAGAGATAGTTCCCTTTGAAAACTTATCATCTTTTAAAGTTTTTATGATGATTATTACTCTTTGAGTTAATCTTCACCGCTGTTTCCCTTTTATCCTAAAAAACCCGCTGTTTGCCAAGAGAAAGACTGCTTAAAACCCCTATTTTCCATCATTTTCACTCCTACTTTCACCCATTTTCCCCCCACAAAATCCCTCAAAAATACCTTCATTTAGCCTCTAAAAACATTCCAAAATCCCTTTAAAACCTTTTATTCCCCCTTATTTGGTTTTAAATCCTCTTATTTCCCTTACCAGAACCTTATTTTAGCCTTAAAATCCTTGTTTTTGGCTTAAAAACACTCTTTCCGCATATAAAGGTTTTTTAAGCCCCTGAGGGCTTACTACCTTTAGCCCACCACCTCATGTGGCCAAATCCCCGCAGTCGAGCGCTTAAAGGGCCTTAAACCATTTCCCAAACCCTTATTTCCTTGTATTTTTGTTTCCCGACGTTTAAATTTTAAAACAGATATAGACCGTTGATCTTGGCAGATCAACGGTCGTCAAGCCCCATTCATCCTTTCATTCACCCCACCTTACCTTTTTATCCATCGATACATCCGCCCTTTCTTTTGATCCAGATCGTTTATTTTCAAGATTAGATGATCGAGATTAAACCCGAAAAACCCCATCTCCAAACCCTTTTCTCCTTTGATTTTCCATTTACCCCGACAGTTCAAATTTAAAATAAATCTGGATCGATGATCTGTATAGATCAACGGTCATTGAATTACCGATCCCCGCCTTACCCTCTGCCTTTCATTTTCTTCTATTCATCCATCCACCCTCCTCGTTTAATCTCGACTGTCCGTCAAGAAGATCTAATGGCCAAGACTTAACCCGATGGCCCATCGCGCCCGTCCACTACGCGACATGAAGAACACGTCACCGGGCCCCACTCATCTTTCCACCCATGCATCTTTCCCTCCATCACGTGTGATCCGCACCATTGGATCTGCTGCCCCCCATCCGACGACTCAAATCATGTTTCACATAATTTTTGCGCTTGCTATTTAATCCAAAAAAAAAAAGGCGAAATGGGCAGTATTGGGAGGGACAGGTGTCGGCAAGTGTATGGAATCACGTTTTTTTTGTGAAAATCTGAAATCGCCTGAACGCTGTGAAAAAACCATTTTGGTTTTTCGCCTTACCGCTTCCCCCTCCGCAATGTAAATCCAGATTTGATCTTGGCCGTCGATATTTGAGATTGGATAGTCCTAACTTGATCTCACCCCCATTCACCTTTCACCAGATTTTCTCCCAAAGGAATTCATCGGCCGATCTCGACTGTTCATTGTTCTGATCGAACGACTCCCGTTATTTCAAATTTTCATTCATTTTCCCCTCATTATTCTCCCAAGCACTCCATCAAACAATCTTGGCCGTCGATTTTTTTAAACCAACGACCCACATTCCATTGCAACCCCAAGCCATTTCCATCCATCTTTTCTCCCAAAATATTTCATCGGGAAATCTCCACCTTTGGATATTCTAATCCGATGGCTCCGATTTAACCTCGCACCCAAACCTCCAAAGCAACTGTTTAACCTATTTTCGCAGGATTTTCTTAACTTTTGTTTGTTTTTTGCAGGTTATAAAGTTTTTTTCCACAATTTTAAAATGAAACGAAGGCCAGGGATGACGATCCACAGGCCAATATTCATGCAGAAAGGAGCTAAGCAGGGTTTTAATTCCATGTTTGTCGATGCATCCTGATCATAGACCCTTACACAAACCCTCTGCGCACCTGCAAGCATACAAACGCAGTCAGAATCCATTAATTGAAGAATATCAGAATTGAAGATAGGAGATCAAAGCACAATCAGAAGATTAAAGGTTTTAATCAAAGCTTGAAAGGATCAAGGCATAAGTTCGAAGATGAAGGGCCTAATCCACAAATAAACAGATAAGCACAGTTAGCAGTTCAAGGATTGTTAAAGATAAAGTCTCAAGTCCTAAATTAGGCATAAACACAGTGTTTAAAAAAAATCAATGTTTAGAAGGTGAAACATAAAAATATCAGTCGAAGGAAACCTCAGAGCCACATGAAAGGGTCTAATTGAATCCCCCAACTACCCAAAGTGTCACCTGCAGCCTCAATAAATCAAAACAAGGCCTACTTGTTACCCAGTTCGAAGATATTTGCCTAAAGACACCTGAACAGTTATTACCAATGAAAGAACAAATTCTAAACTGTCAGTGAAGTTATTGTAAAAGATAAATAGGCCTTAAAGTCAATATTTTTACCTATTAAGCCTAAAAAAAGCAGAAACATAGTAAATGAAACAAAGTTGTAATTCAATGTTTTCCTGCCTTATGCCTTGCATGGTTTTCAAGGCTAGGAGTTGCATTTAGTGTAAAATTAATCACACTTCAATCCTAAGACTCTTCCACCTCCTCATTTCTTCTATAAATACTTCTGAAGAAGATGAGAAGTTGTTGGTTGGTCACTAGTTGTAATACTGAAACTCTCTGAAATAATACATAGTCTGTTTGAATTTGAAGAAGAAATTGAAGTCTTGGAAGCTGGATTATGTTTTGGCATGCTTGTTCTTGAGAAGGCTCTATCATTGGATCCATGATCTTGGATGTTGGTGATGTATTCTGAACTGACTGCTATTTTTCCTGTTTTCATTATGTTTCATAAATGCTTACTACAGTAGGATGAAAAGTTTAGGCTAAGAAATGACTCCTGGAAGCACCTTAGACCTGTTTATCCTTCACTGTTTTATGTTTTCTTCTGCTGAGGTATTTTAGAGTCTTTAATATTTCTCTTTAGTCCTCATGCTTATTTATTTCTCTAATAGTTCAAATAGTTGGTTCCAACATGATTTATGGTTTTCCCTGCTTGTCTGCTGCCACTTGAAAACTGTTTTTGAAGTCTCCCTTTGAAGTACCATTGTTTATAGTTAGCCAAGGAGGTCTGTTTTGATCATACCCTTTGTCCCTGCTTGAAAAATTATTTTAAAGGTATTTATAGATGTGTTAGGTGTTCCCTCTTATATGAATGCGATTATCAGTGGATATTTTATGTTTTCTAAGTCCTTTGAAATAAAATATTTGAGGAAATAGGATGTGCTCCCGAATCTTAGATTTCATTTTAAAAGTTGTCTGGAAGTCATCATTTTCTTAAAGTGTGGTTTGTAGAATTCATGGTTAGCCCTGTCTATCAAATACCTATTTATTGTTCAAGTTATGTTTTTAAGTTCCCTTTGTTGAGAATTCAAAATCTCTTTTCAAATCATTAATGTCCATCTCATTCACAATAACTAAAGGATCCTATGGCCAAGTTAGATTTTCCCTTTGATATCCCATATCCATTGATAAGTTTGTCATAAACCTCTTCTTGACTCCATTTCCCAATGAATTTGACACTTCTTTTTTCTATCTATACTACCTAGACCTTTCATGCTCTACTGTGCCAATTCAACCAACAAACAAACAAACACTTGCACTTAATAACTAGTCTAAAATCAATACTTGAAAGAAAACAAGACATACCTTTGCAAAAAATTTGAGAGATCCCTCTCTGAGAACATGAGGACTAGATCCTGGAACTCTAAAGATTGGTTCTAATGTTGCCTTGTCTTTTGGTTATCCAATCTATCAAAACACAAGACTCCAACATAATGGTGATCACGGTGGGACCTATTGAATCTATGATAGCTTAGCAAACTATTATAAACTCTTTAGTCCTAAAAATCTCTAAGAAAATCAGTTAGTAAGCCATAGAGTAGACTCTGTTTGTTTGAGCACCTTAGCTAAGTTTTAATACCAGACATACGACACTCTCATAACCATATAAATATACAAAATCCAAAAAATATTTCAAATTGGTTTCATAATAAACATAGTGGTGGAACCATAAAACATTTTACCTTCACAAAAAGCTAAATTTTTTCCCCCTGGTGACTCCACAATCATAAATAGACCTAAAGAATCCACTGGGAGACCCAATATTATCATAACATCATACAAACTCAGTTAAGAAGACTTTGAGGATTAAAGTTTTCTTGCTAAAGATCAGTTAGCCTACTGAAGATTGTCATATTTGGTTAAACTTTTCTTGTTGTTCGGTCTGAAAGCACAACATAGTGGCTTCTAGAAGAGTTCATACTAGATCATTTCCTAACCCAAACCCTCCTGAGATAGTTGATAATCCTGAAAGCATACTTAGGAAGTCTCCTAAGGCTCAATCTTCAACTATTGTCAGACCAGTCCAAAGAGCTAATTGTTGGGTATATGTTATATTCTTTCCACGACTAGCCCCAGGTGCTGTACGTTGCGCTGGGCGTAGCAAGGGGGTCACAAGGGAGGAGGCAGCCCCCACTGTTGGGGTCTAGGGCAGCGCCCTAGCGAAATTTTTTTTGGTGTGCGGACCCACTCATAGGCGGACCCACCCATGTTTTGTGCATGAGTTTGCACATGGTTTTGGGGTACGATGGTTTTCGGCCCTTGGTATTTTGTAGATCCGGTCAAGAGAACTACGGTTATGTTCTAATCCAGGCTTAATGGATTGGGGTTTATGTATGATTCGACATGTATATATATGTGCTGTAACACTAAAAGGAATATAATGAAAAAATCAAGCTGGTTGTCCCGATTTGGGATCCAGGGGAAAATATCTGTGTTTATCTATTTTATGTTTTATGCTCTCGCTATTGTTTATTTTATGTTATAAGATTCATGTGTAAATAATTTCTGTTCAGGGTTAAAACCTACATTTGGTATCAGAGCAATTTCGGCTTCAAGGGGATGCCTTTGCTGCTGAGGGTTTTTTTCTCGGGCCTGAGGTAGACCCTGTTCAGTGGGAGATCTACGGGATCGATTCTTGCGGTGAAAGAAGATGGTGAGCGGCAGAAAGATAGAGATCGAGAAATTTAATGGTCAGAGTTTTGAGTTGTGGAAGCTCAATATGGAGGATCTGCTAGTGGATAAAGATCAGTGGATCGCGGTAGATCCAGGTACTAAACCAACGGCAATGTCAGATGAAGACTGGAAGAAATTGGATCGGAAGGCTAAGAGCACAATACGATTGTCTCTCAGATTCAGTATTGTTGAATGTATCTAGGGAAGCTATGGTGAAGAATTTGTGGGAAAAACTTGGGACTTTGTACCAATCTAAGTCTCTGGTGAATAAGCTGTTCCTGCGGAAAAAGCTGTATAACCTGAGGATGAAGGATGGAGACTCGGTGAAAGAGCATCTGAATGCCTTCAATACTATGGTAAGTCAGCTGTCATCTGTTGATATTAAAATCTCAGATGAAGATAAGTGCATCAGTTTGTTGTGTTCTCTACCAGACTCGTGGGATAGGCTGGTTATTGCAATAGGTAGCAATACAACTACCTTGAATTTTGATGACATTGTCTCAGCCTTTTTGTCGGAGGAAATGAGACGGAGAAATATGGAGGGCCAGAATGGAGATGCCTTATCTATACGAGGAAGGTCCCAAAACAGAAACAAGAATAGGGTTTTGAGTGGGAGATCCAAATCTAGAGGGAGATCTAAATCTCCTGGAAAGTTTGTAAAGGTATGCTGGAAATGCGGAAAGGAAGGGCACTACAAAAAGGAGTGCAGATCTAAAGCTCCCGAGAAAGGAAAGGGATCTGATGATGCTCCTTCTGCAGAGGCAAAAACCACCTCGGATGAAGGTGGGGATGTGTATTTGGCTTCTTCTTCAAATACACATGTAGATCATGAGTCATGGTTGATTGACTCAGGTGCATCCTTTCACTTCACTCCCCATAGGGAGTGGTTTTGCTAGTATGAAAAATATGATGGTCATGTCTTCCTAGGAGATGATAGGAAGGCCAGAATTGTCGCATGTGGAAAGTTCAAGCTAAAGCTGCAAGGTGGAATCATTAGAACACTTCCTGGTGTTCTGCATATTCCCGCATTGGCCAGAAATCTGATTTATGTAAGCAAGATGGATGATGCAGGTGTAAAAACAGTGTTCGAGAAAGATTCCTGCAAGATGGTTCGGGGAGCACTGGTATTAATGCGGGGAGTTCGGAGTGGAACTCTGTACAAGCTACAAGGTAGCATTTTTATTGATGGGCGTAACAGTTCTGTGGTTCTTGAAAGTGGAGTGGAAAGCCTAGTTGTCTCTAGAGAAAAGACCATGTTATGGCATCAAAGGCTTGGACATATTGGAGAGAAGGGCCTTCGGATACTGCATAGAAATGGTATGGTAGAAGGTATGTCTAATTTCTCTCTGGATTTCGATTTCTATGAACATTGTGTATATGGGAAGAAGAATCGGGTGAGTTTTCCTTCTGGTGCTAAGAGGGCGAACAAGATATTAGAACTTGTGCACAGTGATGTGTTTGGACCTGTGTCAGTTCCATCACTGGGAAAGTCTGTGTACTATGTTTCATTCATAGATGACTTCTCAGGGAATACATGGATATATTTCTTGAGGAAGAAATCTGAAGTCTTTGACAAATTTAAAGAATTTAAGGCTCTGGTGGAAAACCAGACAGAGAAGAAGATAAAGGCATTGAGGACATATAATGGTGGGGAGTTCTGCAAGAAGGAATTTGAAGAGTTCTGTAAGAAGTGTGGTATAGCACGGCAGAAGACTACTCCATACACACCTCAGCAAAATGGAGTTGCAGAAAGAATGAACAGAACACTGATGGAAAAGGCAAGAATCATGCTCAGTGGTACCGGGTTAGGACAAGAATTCTGGGCAGAGGCAGTGGAGACTGCATGTTACTTAGTTAATAGATCACCTTCATCAGCGTTGGAGGATAAGATTCCACATGAGGTATGGACTGGTAAGAAACCCTCTCTTTCACATCTAAGGGTATTTGGATGTGATGCATATGTACATGTTCCAAAGGAGAAAAGGACCAAGTTGGGTAATAAATCTGAAAGGTGCATCTTTATTGGGTATAAGGATGGTTTAAAGGGTTACAAGCTTTGGAACCCAGAAACAAGGAAGGTTGTGTACAGCCGAGATGTGGTGTTTAGAGAAGGGAAAGATGTTGTTAAACATGAAGTCCTACCAAAGGAACCTGAGAAGATAGAGTTTGAGCTAAAGGAGGATGAATCAGACTCTACAATAGAAGAAGACTCAGAAGATGAAGAGCCACAAACTCCAGCTTTGAGAAGATCAGTTCGGGAAAGAAGGCAACTAGAAAGGTATAGTCCATCTGCTTTCTGTTCAGGTTTTTCCTTAACTATAACTGATGATGATCCCAGAACTATCAGGGAGGCAGTAGATTCCGAGGATGGAAAACTCTGGAAGGAGGCCATGGTTGATGAAATGGCATCCTTGCACAAAAATGAGGCATGGGATCTGGTGGAGTTGCCAGCTGGAAGGAAGCCCATCGGGAGAAAATGGGTGTTTAAGAAGAAGATGAATATAGAAGGTAAGGTGGAGAAATACAAAGCTCGGTTGGTAGCAAAAGGTTATTCCCAAGTGTCAGGAATTGATTTTGGTGATATTTTTTCTCCTATTTCCAAGGTTACTTCTATTAGATTACTTTTATATGTTGCTGCTGCATTTGATTTTGAGATAGAACAGATGGATGTGAAGACAACATTTCTTCACGGGGATCTAGAAGAGGAGATCTAAATGAAGCAACCTAAAGGCTTTATGGTGAAGGGTAAGAAAGAACTGGTATGCAGGTTGAAGAAGTCTCTGTATGGGTTAAAATAGTCACCAAGGATGTGGTATCAGAAATTCGATACCTATATATAGGGACTTGGCTTCACCAGAAGCAAGGAGGATCACTGTGTTTATTTTAAATTAATCGGTGACCATGTTATTTATTTGGTCTTGTATGTGGATGCTATGTTGTTGATTGGAAATGAAAAAGAAATTATCCAAGTTTTGAAGACCCAACTGTTCTCCAAATTAGACATGAAGGATCTTAGTGTTTCAAACTATATTTTGGGAATGAAAATTAAGAGAGATTGGGAAAAGAGGAAGCTCTGGTTAAACCAGAGGAAGTATGTCGAGACTATATTGCAGAGGTTCAATATGTAGGATAGTAAACCGGTGAATGTTCCTATTCCTATAGGTGTAAAGTTGTCTGCTGAACAGTGTCAAACCCAGGGAAGGAGCATTGGACAACAGTGAAGCGGGTTTTCAGATATTTACGTGGCACTAGTGATTATGGCTTGTGCTACCAGGGAAGACCAGGATTGGAAAGAATGTTGGACATTCGTGGTTTTGTTGATGCAGACTGGGCTGGAGATCTCGACCAAAGAAGATCTACAAGTGGGTATGTGTTTAGCCTATTTGGAGGCGCAGTCAGTTGGATGAGTAAAAGACAGTCTGTAGTGGCTCTTTCAACTACAGAGGCAGAATACATAGCATCCACTCATGCAAGCAAGGAAGCAGTTTGGTTGCAAAGATTGTGTTCAAGTATGGGGTTGGTACAGCAAGCTATAAGGATAGACTGTGATAGCCAAAGTGCAATTTTCTTTGCTAAGAACCCTGCTTATCATTCAAAGACAAAGCACATTGATGTTCAATATCACTTTGTTAGAGATATGGTTGAGGCTAAAAGGGTGTTGCTGGTAAAGGTGGACACTTTGAAGAATGTTGCAGATGCATTGACGAAGTCTATGAGCACTCAGAAGTTCTCTTGGTGTAGAGAAACAATGGGTGTTGAAGAATTAGCCCAATGAATAAGCTCTCCTGTGGCCCCCTGTGGAAAGAAAACAACAAGTGGGAGAATGTTGGGTATGTGTTATATTCTTTCCACGACTAGCCCCACGCACTGTACGTTGCGCCGGGCACAGCAGGGGGGTCACAAGGGGGGAGGCAGCCCCCACTGTTGCAGTCCGAGGCAGCGCCCCGACGAAAATTGTTTTGGTGTGCAGACCCACTCATAGGCGGACCCACCCATGTTTTGTGCATGAGTTTGCACATGGTTTTGGGGTACATGGTTTTCACTGTGTGATTGTAGATCCCAGCCAAGGGAACTACTAAGTATGTTCTAACTGTGGTTAATGGATTGGGGTTTATGTATGCTTCGACATGTATATATATGTGTTGTAACACTAAAAGGAATATAATGAAAAAATCAAGCTGGTCGTCTCGATTTCGGATCCAGGGGAAAATCCCTGTGTTTATCTGTTTTATGTTTTATGCTCTCGCTATTGTTTATTTTTTGTTATAAGATTCGTGTGTAGATAATTTCTGTTCAGGGTTAAAACCTACACTAATTCTGTTCCTGAAAACCTTACAGCTCTATAGGATTCACAAGTTGACTTAAGAAACCCATTTAGAACTAGGTCACTTGATGACACAGATTAGATAGATTTAGAGTCTCCATCCTCATCCCTAGATAGAGGTGAACATCTTGGTAGCAGAGAAACTACTCCACCTGATTTACATTTCCTTCATATTTTTGGTTTCTCTCATCCTAGATCCGCTCAACAATCTCTTGCTGGTCCATCCACTTCTGTTCTTCACACAACCACTGTTCAAAACACTCCATTTCAACCCACTTTCCCTCTTGTAAATCCACCCCTTGTAAATCCACCTTTCCTTCTAGCCATGGCAACATGGTATGCCTCATTAGTGTTACCACAACCTATGCTTCCCTTACCAAATGATTACCAATCCAAAATTCCTCATTTTACTGGAAATGAACCTACTACTGCCTAACAGCACGTAGATAAGATGAATGATGCCTTTGATTACATGGAGATAGAAGAAGAGACCATTAATATGAGAATATTTGCCCAAAGTTTAGGAGGAGAAGTAAAAAAATGGTTTAAAAGCTTAACTCCTAACAACATCAATGATCTTCCTTCTTTTCATCAAACATTTATAAACAAATGGGAAATAAAAAAGAACCCCTCCAAATATTAGCAAAGTATAGTAGTCTTAAAAGAAATCAAGGGGAGAGTGTTCATGACTACTCCACTAGGTTTGACAGTGTTTACAATGCTCTTCCACCTCACATGAAACCTCCCCAAGGCATGGCCTTAGTAAGATATCCTGAAGGTTTTGATGTTGAAATGGCCCATCAACTTAGAGAGAGAGATTACTTAACTCTAGAAGAAATGCAGAAGGGAGCTGTGAGTGTAGAAGAAAACATTATTGAGAAAAGAGCTAGGTTAAGATCATAGAAGAGGGTAACTTATAAAGATGATATTGCACCATCAACTTCATCTTCTAACACCAAAATTGACAACCTAGTAAAAGTAATGGAGAAGATGCTTGAAAATATCAACTTAAATGATAGAGTGCCACCAAGAGAAAATCAAAACAACCCCCAACCAAAAAAGAAGTAGAAATCACAATTTCAGAAGAGTAAATAATCAAGATAGGCAAAGAGACAATGACCAACATATTAGACCTCCCTTCCAACAAAACTATGTAGATCAAGAGGAAGAAAGGGAGATTGAAAGGTTGGGATAAGATCATGTAAACTTGATTGGATCAAACAGTGGGGATGATGTTTTCCTCACTGAAGAAGAACAAGGTTTCTTCTCCTCAGATCAAAATGAAAACACCTATGAGGATTCTGATGATTATAGGTTGGGATTTGAAAATGCAATCATGGAGGTGCACAAACAATATGATCTTAGGAGCAAAGGGAACATAGATAATTCAAAAGATAAAAACACTAGCACTGCTGTTAAGAAAAATGCAGAAAATCAGCCTAAGAAGACAACAGAGAAACCAAACATTTTGGCTAAGAAAACATATTTAAACAAAGAGAAGAGTAGCCAGCCAAATGTTGAGCAAAGAATCCCTAGCACTTCAGCTAGTGGACCTAAGAAAATTTCCCCAAATAGCAGTCCAAACAAAGTTCAGCAAATCAGAATTGCTGAAAGGAATTCAATTGAAAAAACAGATGTAAATGTGACAAAATCCATAGTTCCTTTCAGCCTTGAGAGAGAGATTGCAAAGATAAAAATTGCCATACCTCTAGCTGAACTGGTAACTCAAGAAGTGTGCAAAAACCAAGTTTTGAAAGCATTGAACTTAGGAAGTGATACTAACACTTTAAAGTTGACAGATGACAAACCTGAGTTGTTGTTTGGTCCAGAAGTTGAAGGAAAATACCAAGAAGGAGATGTCCCTCCCTTCTATGTCAGTTTGAATATACATGATAGGATATTACACAATGCAATGTTAGACTCTGGAGCTTCACATAATCTTATGCCCAAAGTAGTAGTGGAAAGCTTAGGCTTAGAAATTACTAAACCATACAAGGATTTTTATTCCTTTGATTCAAGAAGAGTCAAATGCTTGGGTTTAATCAAAGATTTATGTGTTAACTTATCTCAAATCCTTGCTAAGAGTTTAGTAATGGACATAGTAGTAGCTGACATTCCCCCAAAGTATGGCATACTTTTATCAAGATCATGGGGAGCCAAACTTCAGGGAAGCCTTCAAATGGACATGTCTTATGCCACCATCCCAGTTTTTAACCAAAACAGAAGATTATATAGGGAATCCCACATGAAATACATGGTGAGCAACATAGATAGCCAAAAAACTCTCCAATCTATTCCATTTAGTTAAGATCAGATTCCTTTATCTTATACAATAAAGATGAAATCACTCAACAAGAAAAGGAAAACAAAGAGGAAATCCGTTTACCAGAACAATCAAAACTTCCCTCAAATCAGATACAAAACATTGGCAATCAACAAAAACAAGAAAATGAAAATGAGGCAGATATACTTTGATGGATCTTGTAATAAAACAAGTGCAGGGGTAAGGGTATGGATTCAAAATACAAAACAGAGTTATTCATATAAACTAGATTTTCCATGCACCAACAATATTGCTGAATATGAAGCACTTCTCCTTGGCTTACAGTTGCTTAAACAATTAGAAGCCCATAAAATATCAATCGTAAGAGATCTTGAACTTATCATAAGACAAATCAAAGGAGAATCTTCAGCTAAAAACCCAAGACTTAGAGAATATCAAAATTTTACCCTTGATTTATTAAAGACCTTTGAAAAATATGAAATCATTTTCATTCCAAGAGCACAAAATCATCTAGCAAATGAACTTGCCTTCACTGCCAACAATTGCCAAGTACCTCAGATAACTGAACATCTTAACATAAAGGTCAAAAACAGGCCTGGAGTGCCTAACAATGAGGACCACTGGCAAGTGTTTGACACTGAAAAACACATAGATGAATTCCTAAAATCAAAAAATGATTTTTCTATACCAGCATTAGAAACCAGCCATGAAGAAAACTGTTTGGATAATGAACAAATCTTGGAAACAGAAATGACATATTCTGCTGATATAAATCATTATGAGAATATTTTTGAAGCATAATTGATTGACAACGTAGACCAAAAATACTTGGAAGTTTTACAATGCAATAATGATGCAATTCCAAGAGGTCTCACACCTTTAGAATACCTTTTTGATGTTAATGATGTAGCCAAAGAACCAAGAATGGAGCCTATGGAAACAGATGTAGAAGAACATAACATAGGCAGCCTAGAAGAACCCAAAATGATCAAACTGTCTAGCACTCTTCCAGGTCATATAAAATTGCAATACATAGAGCTGTTCAAAGAATTTAGAGATGTGTTTGCTTGGGAGTACAAAGATATGAAATCTTATGACACTAGCATCATTCAACACAAAATTCCTTTTAAGGAAAATCATAAACCTTTCAAACAAAAACTAAGGAGGATAAACCCTGTTTTATTTCCTTTAGTCAAGAAAGAAATTGAAAAGATGTATGATGCTGGGATTATAGTACCCATTAGATATTCATAGTGGGTGTGAAACTTAATTTATGTTAGGAAGAAGACAGGGGAAATCAGGCTCTGCATTGACTTTAGAAATTTAAATAGAGCCTCCCTAAAAGATAACTACCCCTTGCCAAAGATGGACCATATACTTCAAAGGGTAGTTGGGTCAAAAATAATATCACTGTTGGATGGGTTCTTAGGTTACAATAAGGTGTTAGTGCTCCCAAGTGATCAACACAAAACTGCTTTTACTACACCTTGGGGCACCTTTATGTACGTCAAAATTCCATTTGGTTTGATGAATGTAGGGGCCACCTTCCAAAGGGCCATGGACATAGCCTTCTCAAAAGATATTGGCTATTTTATAATCATTTACCTTGATGACATAACTGTCTTCTCAAAGACCGATGAAGAACATTTGATTCACTTGAGAAAAGTTTTTGAGAAATGTAGGAAATTTGGCCTATCTTTGAACCCCAAAAAGACACTCTTTGGTCTCCAAGAAGGCAAGCTTCTTGGTCACATAATTTCAGAAGAGGGAATCAAAGTGGACCCTAAGAGGACAAATGGCATATTGAAAATTAGCCATCCAAGAAGCCTCAAAGAGTTACAATCTTTCATTGGGAAGATAAATTTCTTGAGAAGGTTTATCCCCAACCTTGGTGAGCTATTAAGAAACATAAAAAACATGCTTAAGAAAGAGGTAGGTGTGAAATAGACTACACAAGCTAAATAATCATTTGAACTGGTTAAACAAGCTCTCACTCAAACACCAGTCTTGATTAGTCCAGATTTCACCAAAGACTTTCATATCTTTTCTTTTGCATCTGAACATACAATAGCTGCAGTTTTACTTCAAAAGAATGACTTGGGGCAAGAACAACCAATATCCTTTTTTAGTAGGGCCTTAAGAGATGTTCCTCTCAAATATAACATCATGGAGACACAAGCCTTAGCATTGGTGAAAACATTAAAGGACTTTAGAGTCTACATTTTACACTCTCACATAATTGCTTTTGTTCCACATACTGTTGTCAAGGATATTCTAAGTCAAGAACCTGATGGTAAAATGGGAAAATGGATTGCTACTATTCTTGAATATGACTTAGAAATCAGGCCCACCAAACTGATTAAAGGGCAGGGATTAGCAAAACTCATGGCCGAGTCAAACTTCCAAGCACTAGATATGAATATGGTGGATGTGTTGGAAGAAATAGAAGAATTCACGGCTCCTTTCATTGAAGAAACATTTTTGAATTCTCCTTGGTATGCTGACATCATTTATGTGATTTTATATCTAAATACCCCTCCTTATTTGTCTAAAACTAAAGCTATATTTTTGAAACATAAGGCTTTGAATTATTGCATATTAGATGGGGTATTATATTGGAAAAATGCTGTTGGAATTTTTCTTAAATGTTTGCTTGAGGATGATGCAGGAAAGATCATGCATGAGTTACATGAAGGAGAATGTGGAGGACACCTCTACTGGAAGACCACATCAAACAAAATCCTTAGATCTGGTCATTATTGGCCCACCATTTTCCCAGATACTCAGAAGTTAGTCATGTCTTGCCATAAGTGTCAAATTTTTGATGGCAAAAGAAAGCTCCTTCTCTTACCATTACATCCCATCAGTGTTGAGGCACCCTTTCAACAATGGGGCTTGGAATTCATTGGGGAAATTCACCCATCTTCATTAGCCCAACATAAGTGGATCCTCACTGCCACTGACTACTTTACCAAGTGGATATAAGCCATACCATCTAGGAATGCTACTGACTCTGTCATTATCAAATTCATTGAAACGAACATCCTATCCAGATTTGGTTGTCCTAGAAAAATCATCAGAGATAATGCTGCTACCTTTAAGTCTAAAAGAATGGTTGATTTCTGTCACAAATACCACATCACCTTGGGCCATTCTACTACCTACTATCCCCAAGGAAATGGATTGGCTGAATCTTCCAATAAAATCCTTATCAACATCATCAAAAAGCTGTTGGAACATAATCATAAATCATGGAACAGTAAGCTGGTTCATGCCTTATGGGCTGATAGATTAACTACAAAGAAGTCAATAAACATGTCCCCCTATCAGTTGGTCTATGGCATGGATGCAGTCTTCCCAACCTCATTAGGAGTTCTAGTCATGAAACTTCTCCAAGAAGTGAAAACTAAGGAAAATGATATGCAGAGAAGAATCAACCAAACAATTCATTTACAGCAGTTCAGAGAAGAAGTCTATGAAAGAACACAACTAGTTCAAGAAAATATCAAGAAACTATTTGATAAAAGGAGTAAGGAAAACAATTTCCAAGTTGTAAATGTGGTTTTTAAATGTGATTCAAGAAGGGAAGAGAAGGGAAAACATGGCAAGTTTGAGAACTTGTGGAAAGGACCCTATATTATTCATGCTGAGAGGGGTCACAATTCATTTTTCCTAAAGGAATTGAATGGAGAAGATCTATATGGAGGTCCTGTCAATGGCAGGATGCTTAAGCATTACTTCTATCAAGAATCATGAGTTTCAAAACATTCTGTTTTCCATTGTAAATATCATTGTTTGAACATTGCATTCAAAGCTAGAAAAATAAAAATACAAAAACAATAGAAAAGAAAAAAAGAGGGCAGATTGTAAAACAAGAAAGTTACAACCCCATACCAAAAAGAGAAACAAAATCTGAAAGTGTACAAGCTCAAATGCCACTCCTAAAAAACACACTTCTAGTTATTCATATAGCCTAATCATGACTAATTAAATTTTCAATTTACTGTTGATAGGTTAGTGAATTAGATCAGCCAAACAACATAATCTTGGCTTATCAGTAAGGTAGATTAGGATAGAAAAACAAAGGTTCAAATAAGCTCAAATCCTGAATCTATGAGATTGATGAAGAACTAGTTCAAATATGCTCAAAATTTGGACCAGAAAGAGAGAAAAGATGGCTCAAACAAGATCAAATCTAGAGCTGAAGAAAAATGAAGATGTTCTTAAAATTTCAGATATTAAGCCTTCACAATTTTATTTTAATTTTCTGCAAATTTTAGTCTATGTGCAGCTTTTTTTTATGACATAGATCAACAACAAGTTAGACTGTTCAATCCTGGCTTGGCTGCTTTTAAATTTCTGTTTTAGAATTTAGAGAATAAAAGTCTGTCAGACAGTCTAATCCTGACACATAGTAGTTAGGTAGAGAAACTTATGAGTTCAACTGCTTAATCTGAACTCATGGAGGAATAAGATTAGAATTAGATTAGTTTTTTGTTTTTCAAAAGAATAAAATGTTAATGAAGAGAGTTTGCTAGTCCAAATGCACTCTGAAAGAAGAAAAATGGTTAGGATCATTAGGAATGGGTAGGTAGAGATGTTGTTTTGATAGAATTCCATTGTTTCAGATCACTGCAGAGGTCATTAGATCTAAAGAAGGTCAGCCAAAAGAAAAGAAAGGTTTCTTCCCAATGGATGAAGGCATTGGTTTAATGAAAGCCAGAGATTTATAGCTGAGTTTCTAGACACCTAAAGAACCAGTTGTCTTCCCCAAGTGGAGCCACATTAGCCACCTATAACTTTTTTATATCCAATGGTGGCTAATTTGGTTTTTTAAAAATTCAAGAGATAGTTCCCTTTGAAAAATTATCATCTTTTAAAGTTTTTACGATGATTATTACTCTTTGAGTTAATCTTCACTGTTGTTTCCCTTTTATCCTAAAAAACCTGCTGTTTGCCAAGAGAAAGACTGCTTAAAACCCCTATTTTCCATCATTTTCACTCCTCCCTTCACCCAGTTTTCCCCCACAAAATCTCTCAAAAATACCTTCATTTAGCCTCTAAAACCATTCCAAAATCCCTTTAAAACCTTTTGTTCCCCCTTATTTGGTTTTAAATCCTCGTATTTCCCCTACCGGAACCTTATTTTAGCCTTAAAATCCTTATTTTTGGCTTAAAAACACTCTTTTTGCATATAAAGGTTTTTAAAGCCCCTGAGGGCTTATTACCTTTAGCCCACCACCTCATGTGGCCGAAGCCCCGCAATCGAGCGCTTAAAGGGCCTTTAACCATTTCCCAAACCCTTATTTCCTTGTATTTTTGTTTCCCGACGTTTAAATTTTAAAACAGATATAGACCATTGATCTTGGCAAATCAACGGTCGTCAGGCCCCATTCGTCCTTTCATTCACCCCGCCTTACCTTTTTCTCCATCCATACATCCATCCTTTCTTTTGATCCAGACCGTTCATTTTCAAGATCAGACGATCGGGATTAAACTCGAAAAACCCCATCTCCAAACCCTTTTCTCCTTTGATTTTCAATTTACTCCGACAGTTCAAATTTAAAATAAATCTGGACCGTCAATCTGTATAGATCAACGGTCACTGAGTTACCGATCCCCGCCTTACCCTCTGCCTTGCCTTTTCTTCTATTCATCCATCCATCCTCCTCATTTAATCTCAACCGTCCGTCAAGAAGATCTAATGGCCAAGACTTAACCCGATGGCCCATCGCACCCGTCCACTACGCGAAAAGAAGAACACGTCACCGGTTCCCACTCATCTTTCCACCCATGCATCTTTCCCTCCATCGTGTGCGATCCACACTGTTGGATCTGCTGCCCCCCATCCGATGGCTCAAATCACGTTTTGCATAATTTTTGCGCCTGCAGTTTAATCCAAAAAAAAAACGCGAAATGGGTGGTATTGGGAGGGACAGGTGTCAGAACGTGTATGGAATTGCGTTTTTTTTGCGAAAATCTGAAACCGCCCCAACGTTGCACGAAAACCATTCTGGTTTTCTGCCTTGCTGCTTCCCCCTCCGCAATGTAAATCTAGATTTGATCCTGGCCGTCGATCTTTGAGATTGGACGGCCCTAACTTGATCTCACCCCCATTCACCTTTCACCAGATTTGCTCCCAAAGGACTTCATCGGCTGATCTCGACCATTCATTGTTCTGATCGAACGACTCCCGTTATTTCGACTTTTCATTAATTTTCCCCTCATTATTCTCCCAAGCGCTCCATCAAACGATCTCGGCCGTCGATATTTTTAAAGCAACAACCCACATTACGTTGCGACCCCAAGCCATTTCCATCCATTTTTTCTCCCAAAATATTTCATCGGGAAATCTCCACCGTTGGATATTCTAATCCGATGGCTTTGATTTAACCTCACGCCCAAACCTCCAAAGTAGATGTTTAACCTATTTTCGCAGGATTTTCTTAACTTTTGTTTGTTTTTTGCAGGCTATAAAGGTTTTTTCCACAGTTTTAAAATGAAACGAAGGCTAGGGATGACGATCCACAGGCCAATATTCATGCAGAAAGGAGCTAAGCAGGGTTTTAATTCCATGTTTGTCGATGCATCCTGATCATCGACCCTTACACAAAACCTCTGCGCACTTGCAAGCATACAAACAGAGTCAGAATCCATTAATTGAAGAATATCAGCATTGAAGACAGGAGATCAAAGCATAATCAGAAGATTAAAGGTTTTAATCAAAGCTTGAAAGGATCAAGGCATAAGTTCGAAGATCAAGGGCCTAATCCACAAATAAACAGATAAGCATAGTCAGCAGTTCGAGGATTGTTAAAGATAAAGTCTCAAGGCCTAAATTAGGCATAAACACAGTGTTTAAAGTAAATCAATGTTTAGAAGGTGAAACAGAAAAATATCAGTCGAAGGACACCTCAGAGCCACATCAAAGGGGCTAATTGAATCCCCCAGGAACCCAAAGTGTCACCTGCAGCCTCAATAAATCAAAAGAAGGCCTACTTATTACCCAGTCCGAATATATTTTCCTAAAGACACCTGGATAGTTATTACCAATGAAAGAACAAATTCTAAACTGTCAGTGAAGTTATTGTAACAGATAAATAGGCCTTAAATTCGATATTTTTACCCATTAAGCCTCAAAAAAGCAGAAACAAAGTAAATGAAACAAATTTGTAATTCAATGTTTTCCTGCCTTATGCCTTGCATGGTTTTCAAGTCTAGGAGTTGCATTTAGTGTAGAATTAATAACACTTCAATCCTAAAACTCTTCCACCTCCTCATTTCTTCTATAAATACTTCTGAAGAAGATGAGAAGTTGTTGGTTGGTCACTAGTTGTAATACTGAAACTCTCTGAAATAATACATAGTCTGTTTGAATTTGAAGAAGAAATTGAAGTCTTGGAAGCTGGATTGTGTTTTGGCATGCTTGTTCTTGAGAAGGCTCTATCATTGGATCCATGAGCTTGACTGTTGGTGATGTATTCTAAACTGTCCGCTGTTTTTCCTATTTTCATTATGTTTCATAAATGCTTACTACAGTAGGATTAAAAGTTTAGGCTAAGAAATGACTCCTGGAAGCACCTTAGACCTGTTTATCCTTCACTGTTTTATGTTTTTTCTGCTGAGGTATTTTAGAGTCTTTAATATTTCTCTTTAGTCCTCATGCTTGTTTATTTCTCTAATAGTTCAAATAGTTGGTTCTAGCATGATTTATGGTTTTCCCTGCTTGTCTGCTGCCACTTGAAAACTGTTTTTGAAGTCTCCCTTTGAAGTACCATTGTTTACAGTTAGCCAAGGAGGTCTGTTTTGATCATACCCTTTGTCCCTGCTTGAACAATTATTTTAAAGGTCTTTATAGTTGTGATCATAGATGTGTTAGGTGTTCCCTCTTCTATGACTGCAATTATCAGTGAATCTTTTATGTTTTCTAAGTCCTTTGAAATAAAATATTTGAGGAAATAGGATGTGCTCCCGAATCTTAGATTTCATTTTAAAAGTTGTCTGGAAGTCATCATTTTCTTAAAGTGTGGTTTGTAGAATTCATGGTTAGCCCTGTCTATCAAATACCTCTTTATTGTTCAAGTTATGTTTTTAAGTTCCCTTTGTTGAGAATTCAAACTCTCTTTTCAAATCATTAATGTCCATCTCATTCACAATAACTAAAGGATCCTATGGCCAAGTTAGATTTGTCCTTTGATATCCCATATCCATTGATAAGTTTGTCATAAACCTCTTATTGACTCCATTTCCCAATGAATTTGCTACTTCTTCTTTCTATCTATACTACCTAGACCTTTCATGCTCTACTGTGCCAATTCAACCAACAAACAAACAAACACTTGCACTTAATAACTAGTCTAAAATCAATACTTGAAAGCGAACAAGACATAATTTTGCAAACAATTTGAGAGATCCCTCTCTGAGAATAGGAGGACTAGATCCTGGAACTCTAAAGATTGGTTTTGATGTTGCCTTGTCTTTTGGATAGCCAATCTATCAAAACATAGGACTCCAACAAGGCTGAGAAGAGAAGTTGTTGTTGTGACAAAACATTGGACTTGAAGTATGTAACTGGATTGACAATCAATATACAAGCTGGTTTTTGGGATCTTGGTCTATATCATTGGTGAAGTAACTCTTACTGTTATTGTTTTCCTTTCATGTATGCCATTTTTTTCACTTTTATCTGATAAAGAAAACAAATATAGAGCTAGGATTTACTGTTAAAAGTACCCTACTCTCACTGATAAGCTTTATCTTTATGTTTTTCTCCAATTGTGTATTTAAGAATGAATTAAGTGTAAACATTATCAAGGAATGTTGGTTAGTCCATGTCTTGATGTGAAAAACTTGAAAGGAAGTTCTTGAATGATATTTTCATTACATGCTAAGTAGAGTTAAACTAGAAAATTTTATGGTTTGCCCTGTCTTCTAGTTCTTTCTCCAAAGGTTGTTTGAAAGTTTCCCTAAGAGTATGCTAAAGCAGGCTTTGATTTTAATGTATCTTGCTTGATCTTAAGCTGCACTTTGTTTTCTTATCTGTTTTCATCCCCTCTGAAAGTAGATATGTGGATTACTGGATTGTTTCTCTAATAAGTTAGCTTTAATACAAGCTTTTCCAAAGAAGTTTATGGTTAGCCCTGTCCTTTGGTTGGTTTTAAACAGTTGCTTAAAAAGGCTTTTCTTGTATGGAAAGTTGATAAATCTTTGTTGAAATTATTGACTTTCTCCACCTTCTCAAAACTTTTAATGTTCCATTCCATCATTTAATCTAAAAGATCTTTTGATATAGATGACTTGTCCCTTGGACCACTCTTGAAATTGTTGTACAATTAAACCCTTTTGTTACTCCATTGCCCAATGGTTTAAAGCTGTTTTCACACTAATCCTATCTGATGAACACTTCTCAATATACTTTCATCTTCATCTCTTGGAATTCTTTCATTTTTTGATATTCCATCCAATTAAAGATCATAACTGACCAACCAACCAAACAAAAAACCCTTTTTTTTCATAACTAGCCTAATATCATACTTAAAACCTTAAAAGATAAATCAATCTTTGCACTTATAGAGAGATCCCTCTCTGGATTCAGGAGGGCTAGATCCTAGAATCCCAAAGTGGTTTTTGATGTTGTCTCTGAATATTTAGTCTTGCCACTCTACTAAATTACAGAGGCCTAACATTTCTGGCGACCATACTGGGGATATTTTGAAGTAATATATAACTTCACAACTCAGATAATCCCATTTTAAAAATGAACCAAGTGTCTGCCTAGAGTGGTTTTGATTGTTGATGGTGAAAAACTTTCAAGCCCTGAAATCAAGTAAAAATTCTTCACCTGGTGACTCCACTGAACATCAGTAGGCCTGCTAATTTTCCTTAGTTTTCTAAGAAACTCCACCTAGGAATTCTGAGTGAAATCCTTAAAACAAAACATTCAGCATTTAGTGCAGTATAAGTAGCTCTCTTCAAGCACTACCAAAGAAAATGGTAATCATGATGGGACTTATTTGAATCAGTGAAAAACTAAGTAGCCCTTAGGATTCTCGTAGAGCCTTATCAAACCTTGAAGGAATTAGCTAGCTAAGCCATAAGAGTAAACTCTATTTGTCTCATCACCATAGCTAAGTGTTGAAACAGATTTAAAACACTTTCATAACCTATAGGACTAAAAAAAACTCAGAAAACCCAAAAATATTTCAGATTGGCTTCATAATAAACATGGTGGTGGAACCATAAAACATTTTACCTTCACAAAAAGCTAAAAATTTTCCACCTGGTGACTCCACAATCCTAAATAGACCTAAATACTCCACTGGGAAACCATTTACCATAACATCATTCAAACTCAGTTAAGAAGGCTTTAAGGATTAAAGTTTTCTTGCTAAAAGATCAGTTAGCCTACTGAAGATTGTCATATTTGGTTAAAATTTTCTTGTTGTTGGGCCTGAAAACATAGCATAGTGGCTTCTAGAAGAGTTCATACTAGAGCCTATCCTGACCCAAATCCTTCTGAGATAGTTGACAACCCTGAAATAATTCTTAGGAAATATTCTAAGGCTTAAGCTTCAACTATTGTCAGTTCTCTCCTTAGAGCTAATTCTGTTCCTAAAAACCTTACAGCTCTACAAGATTCACAAGTTGACTTAAGAAACCCATTCATAACTAGGTCAGATAGATTTTGAGTCTCCACTTTCATCCCAAGATAGAGGTGAAAATCCTGGTAGCAGAGAAACTACTCCACCTGATTTACATTTCCTACATAACTTTGGTTTCTCTCATCCTAGATCTGCTCAACAATCTCTTGCTGATCCATCCACTTTTGTTACCCATACACTCACTGTTCGAACCACCCCAATCCATCAACCCCCTACCATTTCACATCCTCCACTTGTAAACCCCCCACTCTTTCAACAACCTCCTATCATGGCAACATGGTATGCTCCCTTAGTCCTTCCTTTAACTTCAGTCAACCTGCCACAGGACTATCAGTCCAAGATACCATTGTATGATGCCAGTGGTGCTACTATTGCTTCACAACATGTGGATAATATGAATGAATATTTTGATAGGAATGAGATTGATGATGAAATTGTCAAACTTAGGTTATTTGCTCAAAGTCTAGGGGGAGAAGCAAGAAAATGGTTCAAAAGCTTAATCCCTAATAGTATTAATGACCTCCAAGCCTTTCATCAGTTATTTTTAAACAAATGGAAAGTCAGGAAAAATACTCTCCAAATACTTTCAAACTACAATAATCTCAAAAGAAACACTGGGGAAAGTGTCCAAGCTTATTGCACTAGGTTCAATAGTGTTTATAATGCACTGCCCCCAAACTTGAAACCTCCACAAGGCTCAGCTTTAAACAAATTTCCTGGAGGATTTGATCCTGAAATGGCCCATCACTTGAGAGAGAGAGATCCTTTGACTTTAGAAGATATGCAGAAAGGAGCCTTAGCTGTAGAAGTAAATCTGATGGAGAAAAGAGCCTGGATGAGGAATGAGAAGAGCGTATCATTTAGGGAGGAATCTGCACCCTCTGCATCTAGCTCAAAAATGGAAAGGATGAGAGAAGAAATGATGAAAAAGGTGAGCATACTTGAGAGGGCACAATTTATAGAAAACCAATCAACTCCCCAAAACAGAAATCAATCTCAAAATCAAAATCATAATTTCAGGAGAAACCAACCTCAAAACAGACCAAGAGACTCTGATCAGGAGATTATTCCTCCTTTTCATCAAAACTATGTAAGTGAGGTTGAAAAAATAATTGAAAAAATAGAGGAAGATGACATAAACATGCTGGGAGTAGACAATGACCACTTTGATGTACCTATTCATAGAAAACAAGGTCTATATACACCCTATGATGATAAAAGAACAGAGGATGAATATTACTATCAAGAATTGGAAAATGTCATCATAGAAACCCCAAAAGAATATGACCTTAGGAGTAAAAATAATCAGGAAGCTCCCAAGAACAATACCTCTGAAAATTCTACAAAAAACAACCCTGTGAACAAACCCAAAGTTATTAAACAAAAAGACAAAACAATGGTTGTAAATTCTGATCAACACAAAAGGAAAGGCATTCAAATTAATGAAAAACAGAATGCAGATCTTAGCAGCATTAGCACCTCAGCTAATGCTCCTATTAAAACAATTTTGATTAATGTAAATAGAGGAAATCAGAAAATTGATTCTGCTAATAAAGTAGTGATTAACAAGGCTGAAAAAACATTGTAAAAAGTCAGATGTCTTTTAGTTTGGAACAAGAAATTGCCAAGATTAGAATCTCTGTTCCCCTCACTGAATTAGTCACCCAAGATGTATATAGATCACAAATTTTGAAAGCTTTCAACATAGCAGAAAATAATGACACTGTCAATCTTAATGATGACCAACTAGAGCTTTTATTTGGTCCTAAGATTGAGGGAAGATGCCAAGAAGGGCCAATTCCTCCATTTTATGTTTGAAAATTCATGACAAAATTTTACACAATGCTATGCATGACTCAGGGGCCTCTCATAACTTAATGCCCAAAGCAGTAATAGAGAATCTAGGCCTTGAAATCACCAGACCATACAAATATTTATATTCCTTTGACTCCAGTAGAGTGGAATGTTTAGGTTTGATCAAATACCTTTGTGTGAACTTAGCTCAGATTCCAGCCAAGTTTTTAGTAATGGATATTATAGTGGCTGATGTACCCCCCAAGTATGGTATGCTGTTATCAAGATCATGGGGACCTAAGTTACAAGGAACAATGCAAATGGATATGACATATGCTACCATCCCTGTTTTTAATCAGACTAGAAGACTTTATAGGGAATATCATATGAAATACATGGTTAGTAGCCAAGATAGACCAGGAAACTCTCCTCTTTATTCTTTACATATAGGCCTTGACTCATTTATTCTCTTCAATCATGAAATATCAAATGAGCAAGAAACCTTAATTGATTTAATGGCCATCCCTCATTGTAACATAGTGACAGACACAGAAAAGGAGGAAGACAAGACAAAAGTATTAAAACAATTTTTCAAATCAGAAAATCACAGCAAACTAATCACAAGTATAGAGCTACAAAACAGTCATCAATTGCTTGGCAACCCTGAGAGTCAAGAGAAGAGTCCTCAACTTAATGAAGAACATGAGGAGCTAAAACAAATTAAACATAGTGCTGACTTACAATAACAATCCGAAAGCACACAAGATAAAGAGGATGGTAGCCAAACTAGTAAAACTGAAACTAGTCCTCGAGTATGAATTTTGATGGGTTTTGCACTAGGAACAACGCAGGTGTAGGCATATGGATACACAACACAAAAAAAAATCATACTGAAGGGCATTCTTACAGGTTAAATTTTCAATGTTCAAATAACATAGTTGAGGATGAAGCCCTCCTTTTAGGCCTACACTTATTGAAGAAATTAGGGGCCAAAAGGATAAAAGTTCATTGGGATTCAGAGTTGATTATTAGGCAAGTGAATGGGGAGTATAGTGCCAAACACCCCAGACTTAGAGCCTATAGAAATGATGTAATTAACTTATTGAAAACATTTGATGAATTCTAACTTATCTTTGTTCCAAGAAACCAAAATATCCTTGCTAATGGTTTAGCTTTTGCTGCTAGAACTTGTCTAACACCTTATGAAACCAAACAATGCACTACCCAAATCAAATTTAGACCAACTGTCCCAGACAATGAAAAATACTGGCAAGTGTTTGATGGAGATAAACAAATAGAAGACTTCCTACAATTCAGAAATGAATTTGAGCCACCAAGTTCAGATTCAGATTATGAAAATGACTGTCCTATTGAAGAAAACCCACTTGATGAATAAGTAAAGTCTCCAGAGATTGCTGATATAAATCTGTTATCTAATAAACTTGAACATACCATAGAGATTAGTGCAGATTTAGAAAAAGAAGACTTAGAAATGCTGCAATTTAACACTCAAAACTTGCCAAAAGGACTGGTCCCATTAGAAGAGTTGTTTGATTTCAATGATGTTGCTAAAAAACCAAAATTGGAACCTGTTGAAATTGAAGTAGAAGAGTGTAACATAGGCAGTAAACAAAAGAAAAAAATGATTAAACTGTCTAAAACATTACCAGCTCACATTAAATTGAAATACATTGAGCTTTTTAAGGAATTTTCTGATGTATTTGCATGGAGTTATGAGGATCTAAAGTCCTATGATACAGAGATAATTCAACATAAGATACCTCTCAAAGAAAACCAAAAACCTTTTAAACAAGAATTGCGCAGAATCAACCCTGTTCAATTACCTTTGGTTGAGAAAGAAATCAAGAAAATGTATGAAGATGGAATTATTGTCTCTATTAGATACCCAGAGTGGGTGTCTAATCTTGTGTCAGTTAGGAAGAAAACATGAGAAATAAGGCTTTGTATTGATTTTAGGAACTTGAACAAAGCCTCATTAAATGACAACTACTCTTTACCCAAGATGGATCATATTTTACAAAAGGTAGTTGGTTCTAAAAGAATTTCTTTACTAGATGGTTTCTCAGGTTACAATCAGATATTAGTACATCTTGATGATCAACTCAAAACTGACTTTACTACACCTAGGGGTACTTTCATGTATGTGAAAATGCCCTTTGGTTTAATGAATGCTAGTGCCACATTTCAGAGAGCCATGGATATTGCATTCTCAGAAGAATTATGATACTTCATAATTATTTGCCTTGATGATATCACTGTTTTTTCCAAAACAGATGAAGAACACCTAGAACACTTGAGAAAATTCTTTGAGAAATGCAGAAAGTATGGGTTATCTTTAAATCCAAAGAAAACAATGTTTTGCCTCCAAGAAGATAAACTTCTTGGACACATCATATCAGAAGAAGGGATAAGGATAGACCCAAAGATAATTGAGGGTATATTGCAAATCAACCATCCTAGAAGCATCAAGGAACTTCAATCTTTCATTGGGAAGATTAATTTCTTGAGAAGGTTCATATCTAATCTAGCTGAACTCCTTAGTAACATAACAAACATGCTGAAAAAGGAAGAAGGAGTTAAATGGACCATAGAAGCAAAGAAATCATTTGAATTGGTAAAACAAGCATTAACCAAAACACCAGTTCTCATTAGTCCTGATTTTACAAAGGATTTCTTCATTTTTTCATTTGCATCAGAACACACTATAGCTGTTGTCCTATTACAGAAAAATTTAAAAGGACATGAGCAGCCAATTGCATTCTTTAGTAAGGCATTGAGAGATGCACCTCTGAAGTACAACATCATGGAAAAACAAGCCTTTGCCTTAGTCAAAGCCTTAAAAGACTTCAAAGTTTACATTTTACATTCCCACATAATTGCATTTGTGCCAAATTTAGTTGTAAATGACATTCTAACACAAGATCCAGATGGAAAAAGAGGAAAGTGGATTGTTGTGATACTTGAATATGATTTAGAAATCAAGCCCACTAAGCTCATAAAAGGCCAAGGACTAGCAAGATTAATGGCCGAGTCTAATTTTGAAGCTCTTGATATAAACATGATAGATGCATTAGATGAACAGGAGGAGTTTTCAACTCCCATTATTGAAGATCATTTTTTGTTTTCATCTTGATATGCTGATATTTTATATGTGTTGCTCAATTTGAATACACCTCCTGGTTTGTCTAAAACAAAGGCAAGATTTTTAAAGTTGAAAGCTGTTAATTACTGCATTTTAGATAAACGTCTATATTGGAAAAATGCTAGTGGATTATTGCTTAAATGTTTTCTTGAGAATGATGCAGATAAGATCAAGCATGAGTTCCATGAAGGAGAATGTGGAGGCCACCTCTATTGGAAGACAACTGCCAATAAAATCCTTAGAGCTGGTTACTATTGGCCCACCCTCTTTCAAGATGTCATAAGATGATTATTGCCTGCCACAAATGCCAACTCTTTGAAGGAAAAATAAAATTTCTTCCCTTACCCTTGCATCCAATCACTGTCGAAGCTCCTTTTCAACAGTGAGGTCTAGACTTCATTGGGGAAATCCATCTAGCCTCATCTGCCCAACATAGATGGATCCTCACTGCAACAGACTAATTTACCAAATGGATAGAAGCCATCCCTTTTAGGCAAGCCAATGACTTTGTTATCATAAAATTCCTTGAAAATCATATCCTATCTAGGTTTGGCTGTCCTAGGAAGATTATCAATGACAATGCTGCTGCATTTGGATCCAAAAATATGGTTGAATTCTGTCACAAATATCAGATTACGTTGGGCCATTCTACTGCTTATTACCCTCAAGGTAATGGGTTAGCAGAATCCTCAAACAAAAGTTTGGTGAATATAATCAAAAATTTACTTGAAGACAATAAGAAATCATGGCACACAAAGCTAGTACATGCATTATGGGCTGACAGATTAACACTTAAGAAATCAATTGGAATGTCACCCTACCAGCTAGTTTATGGAGCAGATGCAATTTTTCCAACCAGTCTAGAAGTGCCAGTCATGAATTTGATCCAAAAACTGCAGTTTGAAGAAAATGATATGACAAGAAGAATCAATCAGACTATACATCTTCAACAAACCATGGAGGAAGTCTACAATAGAGCACTACACAAGCAAGAAAACATCAAGAAGCTGTTTGATAAAAGAACAAAGGCCAATGATTTCAACATTGGTGGCAAAGTTTTAAAGTGGGATTCTATGAGAGAAGATAAGGGAAAACATGGAAAATTTGATAACTTATGACTAGGCCCTTATCTTGTTCATTCTACTGCTGGTAACAATGCTTATTTCTTGCAGGAATTGAATGGAATTGAACTTTTTGGAGGTCCTGTCAATGGCAGGATGCTCAAACATTATTTTTCTTGACTGTACCAGTTTGAATCTTTTTTATTTTTTCCTCATTATAAATATCATATCCATAATTGCATTCAAAGTTAAAAAAAGAAAAAAAATACAAAAACAATAAAAATAGAAAAGAGGGCAGAATGAAAACAAGAAAGGTACAACCCCATACCAAAAAAGAGAAACAAAATCTAAAAGTGTGCAAGCTCAAATGCCACTCCTAAAAACAAACTTCTAATTAATCATACAGCCTAATCATGACTAATTAGCCTTTCAATTTACTGCTGATAGGTTAGTGAATTAGATCAGCCAAATAGCATAACCTTGGCTTGTTAGTAAGGTAGATTAGGATAGAAGAAAGAAGGTTCAAACATGCTCAAATCCTGAACCTTTGATATTGATGAAGAACTGGTTCCAATATTCTAAAAAAATTGAACCAGATGAGGGAGAATTACAGCTCAAACAAGCCTAAAAACAGAGCTGAAGAAATAATGAAGGATGTTTTAGTTTTCAGATCTTAAGCCTTCACCATTTTTGCTTTAATTTTCTGCAAATTTTAATCTATGTGCAGTTTTTTTTTATGCCATAGACCTGGAACAAGTTAGACTGTTTAATCCTGACTTGGTTGCTTTTAAATTTTCTGTCTTAGAATTTAGAGAATAAAAATCTGTTAGACAGTCTTATCCTGACAGAAAGTAGTTAGGTAGAGAAATATATGAACTCAACTGTTTAAACTGAGTTCATGGAGAAATAAGAGTAAAAATAGATTAGTTTTCTGTTTTTAAAAGAATAAAATGTTGATGAAGAGAGTTTTCCAATCCAAATGCACTCTGAAAGAAGAAAAAATGTTAGGATCATTAGGAATGGGTAGGTAGAAATGTTGTTTTGATAGAATCCCATTGTTTCAAATTGCTGCAAATATTGTCAGATCAAAAGAAGATTAGCAAAAGAAAAGAAAATTGCAGCCCAATGGATAAGGCACTAGTCAACTTCCAGAGAAATTATTTGCAGTTCTTGACATCTTCAAGAAGATGCATCCCCATGTGGAGCCACTGTTAGCCACCTATAAAATTTACCATATCAAATGGTGGCTAAATCTCTTTTTAGCCTTTAAGAAACAATTCATGACCAAATTGTTAGTTCTTAAAGTCTTATGAAGATCTTTTTCCCTTTGAATTAATCTTCACTGCTGTTTCCCTCTTTATCCTAAATAACCTGCTGTTTACCAAAAGAAAGACTGCTTAAAACCCCATCTTTCATCATTTTAACTACTCCCTTTTTCATAAATAAACCCCATTTTCACCCTTGTTTCCTCCATGAAATCCCTCCATAAACCTTCATTTGGCTTCTATATCATCCCAAAAACCATTTTAAACCTTTTATTTCCCTTTTGTTTGGTTTAAAAATGCCTCCATTTACCTACCGAAACCCCCATTTTGCCTTAAAAACCCTATTTTTTGGCCTAAAAACACTCATTTTACATTATATAGGTCTTAAGCCCCCGAGGGCTTATTTCCTTTAGCTCCTCCGCCTCATATGGCCTTAGCCCCACAATCGGGCGCTAAAGGGTCCTAAAAACCCCATCTCTGAACCTTTTTCCCTTATATTTTGTTACCCCGACATTTCAAATTTAAATGAATAAGGACCGTTGATCTCTGCAGATCAAAAGCCATTCGACCCATATTTTTCGCCAATTACCTTCCCTTCTTTCCCCTTTTTTACATAACTCGCCCATCTTCAAATCTCAGCCATTCATCAGAAAGATCCTACAGTTAGGACTTAATCTGATGAACCTTTCAACTAGTCCACTACGCGATAAAGTGCTTATGCAATTGTTAGCCCCACCATACTTTACCCCGCAACTTTTAACCCCGTCACATGCGATCCGCACCGTCGGATTTGGGCCCTCTGATCCGACGGTTGACAATCCATTTCGCTTTTTTTTTAGCGCCTGTAGTTTAATCTCGAAAAAAAATGTGAAATAGGTGGTTTTGTAAATCCACGTGTCACGTGATGAATGGAATCACGTTTTTTTGGAAAACTGCCTCCCCCCCAGAGCTCGCGCGAAAACCATTAATGGTTTTCCGCCAAGCCACTGTCCTCCACAATGTTATTTTTACTTTTAATCTTGGCCATTGATTGTTAAGATCAGATGGATTATGTTATAACGCGACCCATTTGTTTGCCCCTCACCTTTTCTCCCAAAACATTTCACTGAGAAATCCCAGCCGTCGATCTCTGAGATCAGATGGTCCCGATTTAATCTCACCACCAATTCATTCGCCCTCCATCTTTACTCCCAAGTATTTCACCGAATGATCTCGACCGTTGGATATTCTAATCCGACGGATCCGATTTAACCTCACTCCCAAACTTCCCAAAGCAGTTTAAACCTATTTTCGCAGGGTTTTTCTTAATTTTTCTTGTTTTTGTGCAGGTTATACAAGGTTTTACCACAGTTTTGAAATATCACGCAGGCCATTATCCACGAAGAAAGAAAATCTACAGGGTTCAAACCATGATTTTACCCATGCCTTATAAGCTTTGGTGATATCATGAAACCTTCTGCGCGCCTGAAAAACAACAAAAACACAGTAAACATCAATCAAATAAAGAGTATCAGCGGCAAAAGTGAAGATCAGAGCATGAGTGAAGAATTAAAAGTTTAAATTAGAGTTTTTAAGGGATTAAGGCACAAACTCAAGAAATCAAAGGCCTAATCCACAGATAAAGACAATGTTAAAAAATGAAGACTAGAAATGAATATCAAGGCCTAATTAGGCCTAAAACACAGACCAAAAGCAAATTAAAAGTGTTTTAAGGGAAAACAAAGAGATATATCAGTACGAAAGGCCTCCACTGCCACATCAGAGGCTAAAATATCCTCTTCAGCTACCAAAGAGCCACCTGCAGCTTTCATAAATCAAAAGAAGGCATAGTTATTGCCTAGTCAGAAGATATTTGCCTAAAAGACTGCCAACAGTTATTACAAACGAAAGAACAAATTCTAAACTGTCAGTGAAGTTATTATAAAGATAAGAAAGAGCCTTGAAGTCAATCTTTTCATCCACTAAGCCTAAAAAACTGAAAACAGAGTTGTAGATAGAATGTAATCTTGCCTTATGCCTTACATGGTTTTCAAGGCTAGGAATTGCACTTACTATGGAATTAATGATACTTGAACCCTAGAAACTCTTCCACCTCCTCATTTCCTTATAAAATCTCCTTGAGGAGAACATTGTAAAGGGTTGGTTATTGGATTTCTAATGTAATAGTTGCTGTATTCGAATCATTGTTGAATGTAAATAAATTCTGAAGCTCTGTTAAGTTATTGAAGAAGTTAGGCTGAGAAGAGAAGTTGTTGCTGTGACGAAACATTGGACTTGAATTATTAAACTGGATTGACAATCAATATACAAGCTGGTTTTTGGGATCCTCGTCTATATCATTGGTGAAGTACCTCTTACTGTTATTGTTTTCCTTTCATGTATGCCATTTTGTTCACTTTTCTCTGATAAAGAACAACAAATATAGAGCTACGATTTACTGTTAAAAGTACCCTACTCTCACTGATAAGCTTTATCTTTATGTTTTCCTCCAATTGTGTATTTAAGAATGACTTAAGTGTAAACATTATCAAGGAATGTTGGTTAGTCCATGTCTTGATGTGCAAAACTTGAAAGGAAGTTCTTGAATGATATTTTCATTACATGCTAAGTAGAGTTAAACTAGAAAAGTTTATGGTTTGCCCTGTCTTCTAGTTCTTTCTCCAAAGGTTGTTTGAAAGTTTCCCTAAGAGTATGCTAAAACAGGCTTTGATTTTAATGTATCTTGCTTGATCTTAAGCTGCACTTTGTTTTCTTATCTGTTTTCATCCCTTCTGAAAGTAGACATGTGGATTACTGGATTGTTTGTCTGATAAGTTAGCTTTAATACAAGCTTGTCCAAAGAAGTTTATGGTTAGCCCTGTCCTTTGGTTGGTTTTAAACAGTTGCTTAAAAAGGATTTTCTTGTATGGAAAGTTGATAAATCTTTGTTGAAATTATTGACTTTCTCCACCTTCTCAACACTTTTAATGTTCCATTCCATCATTTAATCTAAAGGATATTTTGATATAGATGACTTGCCCCTTGGACCACTCTTGAAATTGTTGTACAATTAAACCCTTTTGTGACTCCATTGCCCAATGGTTTAAAGCTGTTTTCAAACTAATCCTATCTGTTGAACACTTCTCAATATACTTGCATCTTCACCTCTTGGAATTCTTTCATTTTGTGATATTCCATCCAATTAAAGATCATACTTGACCAACCAAACAAACAAAAAACCCTTGTTTTTCATAACTAGCCTAATATCATACTTAAAACCTTAAAATATAAATCAATCTTTGCACTTATAGAGAGATCCCTCTCTGGATTCAGGAGGGCTAGATCCTAGAATCCCAAAGTGGTTTTTGATGCAGTCTCTGCAGCATTTAGTCTTGCCACTCTACTAAATTACAGAGGCATAACAGAGCGCATTCAACACATCTTCCAATAGGTTCACGACATATTGGATAGAGCCAATTCTAAGTACAAGAAACGACATGATCAACATCGGGTGCCACACAACTTCTAGGTGGGTGACAATGTGTGGCTACATTTGCAGAAGGAGCGCCTTACTGGACCCCACCGCAAGATTCGCCCACTCCGATATGGGCCATACACCATCACCAAGGCTGTAGGGAACAATGCCTTCAAGCTCAGTATTCCACCATTCCTTGGTCTGAACCCAGTATTCAATGTGGACTGCCTTCATCCCTACTTCCCACCTCTACTGGATACCTTTGACATTGTAGAACAAATCACACCAACAGAGTTAAACCCAGATTGCATGGAATAGGCCACCACATATTGTATCATGGACATGCAAATCAAGAGTACTCGCCAATAGAAGATCCAAATTTATCGGGTTGTCAAAGCTGGCCAACTCCTGCACTAAGGAAAGTGGTTCACAAGGGCCCAAGTTCAACAGAAGTTTCCTCATCTAATGGAAAATCTCAACGCAATGGGGACCATTGCTTCCTAAGGGGGGAGGAATGATCCAGGTGGATATTGGTGGCCCACCTATTCCACTTGGGGCCCCACCATTGTCTCTAATATCATTCAGAAAAAAAAAGGAAAAAAGAAAAAGAAAGAAAAAAAGAAAAAGAAAAAGAAAAGAAAAAAAAAAAAAAAGAAGAAGAAAAAAGAAAAAAAAAAGAAAAGAAAAGAAAAAAAGGAAAAAAAAAAAGAAGAAAAAGAAAAGAAAAGAAAAGAAAAGAAAAATAAAAAAGAAAAAAAGAAAAAAACATTATTTGACATTGTTATAGAGTTCATTTGTCAAAGGTATGGTCATAGAGTTCATTAGGAAAATTTAAATATTTTCATATTAACCTATCTTAAGGTTCAAACCCACCCCCATTCAAGTCATATCATGTCCCATCAGTCATCATTTGCTGACATATTTCATTTCCCAAGTTTTTGAAATAAAAAAGGTCACTTTAGGCAGTTTTTCCTCTTTTCGTAGTGTTTTACACTGTAAAATGGCAGTTTTTTGCTACGAAACTGTCTAATAGTTTCGTAGCGAAATTGTCAGAAAATGAACTAGCCACGCTACGGAAAACAAATTTTTTATCTGTATTTTCAGATCCGGTGCAAGGTGCCAGTCCATGATGAGAAGAGTTAGGGTGGATGTCATTCGAATCAGTTAGGGTTAAATCAAGGTACAAAGGTCATGTCTGAGGTCATCATTACTATTTTTAGCATGTATGAGGCATGATTAAAGCATGAGTTGTCATCAAAACTTAAAAAAATTACCCAATTGAGTCTTTTTCATTCTTCGCTTCATCTTTGCATGCTATTGAGCTATGGAGAGTTGTTTCACCAAGCCAAGCTGGTTGCTGGAATTTTCAAAAGTTGTAGGTGTCACTAATCAATTGAGGAAGAGAAGGTGTAAAATCACCATGGCTACAAAGAAGAATACCAAAAAAGGTGGTCACTGTCTTAGATATGAGCCAATGGACATGAATTTTTTAAATGAAGATCCCATTGCATTGGAAGTGTTTAGAAGAACAAGGTGTTTACAATTCTTCCAAAGGCTGCAAGGGTGTCATTTTCAGGTTTCAAAGGAGTTTGATAAGAGTTTTATTGGATCAGCTACAAAGATAGGAATGTTAAATCTCATAGTAACACCAGAAACCATTGTAGCAGCAACAAGAATCCCTAGAGGAGGAGAGCAATGGTTCAAAGGTATCAAGTTCACCATGCAGGACTGTAAAGAATTCATCAAGACAGAGCATAGTGAAATTGATCTCACAAATGCTATCCCAAGGAGATATATGAAGGAAAACTATTCAAAGCTGCTGCTGAACATTCAGAAGTACTTCACCTGTGAAAGGAGGTACCACATGGTTTATTCCTACCACCTTAGGCTTCTGCTGAATTTTGTGGGTAAGAGGTCTCTTGATTTACCTTTTTACTTATACATAAGCTTAGCTAAAATGTCAGACAAGGTTCAAGTTAAAGAAGAAGGAAATGAAACCTCTCTTTTTCATCATGGTTTGATCAAGTTGTTGGTGTTAGAGGAGTTAAAAATATTAGGCAGAGATTGGTCATATTTTCTATTCATAAGTGGTTTTGAAGTAGATGCTGTCACCTCTAAAAGAACTCCCAAACCTAGAGATATTCCGTCACCTACAGTAGCAGAGCAAGTTGAGGCAATAATCATGGAGACAAAGCCATTGCAGAAGGATGATACACCCAAAGTTACACCTGCAAAACAAAGGCAAACAATTAGTAAACATGGCAGCAAGAGGGTTACAAGGAGTCAAACAGTGGCTAAAGGTAACTTAGAGGACATCTTGCATACCATTGATATTGAATAAACTCCCATAGTCCAAGTTGAAGACATGGATGAGGGAGGAAGGAAGCTTAAGAAAGGAAAAACAACTAAGAAGTTAGAATTTGTAGGTGATGATGCTGGATTTATGTTTCAAGCTAGAAAACCAATGACAAGAAATGCTAGAAAAGTCTTGGAAAGCAGCAAAGAAGCTCAAAAGGCTAGTGAAACTGTTCAGCCACCACCAAGCATCATAGACCTCTCCTCACCTGCAAAAGAAGATCTAGTCATCAAGCAAAAGAAGGGCAAAGAGAAAATCACTAAAAATTCAGAAATTGAAGCCCTTAAGGAGGAGTTGAAAGATGCAAGTGAAGAGATATCAGTCTTGAGGAAAGAGTCTAAGAAACATAGATCTAAAAGAGTGCAGTTTGAATAGATGAGAAAGATTTGGGAGGATCAAGTCACAAGTGTCTCTAAGACCTTGGACAACACAGAAAAACTGATAAAGTGGACTCAACCACTAAGAAAAGAGGTCAAGCATATAAAAAAGGTAAATCTTCACTTATAGTCTAAGAATAGGACACTAAAGACCAAGTCAAAGACCTTCAAGAGCAATTAGAACTGATTCATGAAGATCTGGAGAAGAAAGGTTTTAAGATGACTGTGGTTGAGGAGCCCATTACTCAACTGATTAGAAATGAGGAAGAAACACCAAAAGGACCATAAGTTGAGGTTAAATATGCTTTAGAGAGGTTCATTACATGCAGAAGATCAATTTTTTACAGCTGGAGGTCACTTTTTGGAGACAATTTTGAAATCTAGAATTTCTGCACTTTCATACAGTTTCGTAATGTTTCCTAGGCTTAAAGCCAGGGAAACACTATGAAAAAACCTGTAGCAAATTTTTTCCTCTAAAGTCACTTTTTGCAGTTTTCAAGGAGGGAGTTTGATGGTGGTGATGTGTCATGACTTGGTTGACACCATGGAACAACAAAGGAGGAATGTTATTCGGTGCAGAAGCTACTTTTTCAATGCTACCAAAGCTCGCCACGAAACTGTCCTGTTTTTGTAGCGAGTTATTTTTGAAGGTTTTGGAGCATCTTAATGGTAGTTTTGGATAGCTGGACTCCTCCAACATGTCAAGGGACCTTAACATAAAATATTTATGACTCGAAGGAAGTGTTGTGGAGATAGGTCATCAGCCAAGGCTCTCGTTGAAGATAAGGGTTATACATTCCTGAAAAAATAGGGTTTTGTTCCACATGTCTAGGAGAGTCTTAAATATGTAAAGTGGAAATGAATCTATCATGTACCTTTCGAGCATGTGATGCTTATTTTGTAATTTTTATGTAACTGTTTCACAAGATAAGGTAGAGTATGTAATAAATAGGAGTTAGACTCCTATTAGGAGATGTCTTCTTTAAGGTGTAGTTGTCAGTTTCTTGTTAGAAGTCATGTTTTTTAGTTATGTGATGTGTCATAGGAGAATTCAATGAATATAGCCACCAGGTAGATCGTCCTTGTTGTAAGAATGTCTATTTAAAGACAAAGCATCGAAGTAGTGAGGGGTTGGAGATTTTTTGCACCAAGCTGTTGCTTTATGTATTTTGACTTATGTCAGTAATACATATTGACTTTCTTCTTGACAGACCTTAGATTCTCATGAGGTTTTTAATGTCTTAATTGATCTAGATATTATGTTTTACCACTTGGATAATTCATAACTCTATTCTCTGACTTACTTTAGTAATGAAATGACTGTGTTTTCCTATGTTTGATGAGTGAATTTCTTTTGTTAAAGACCCCTATCTGCCTTATCTTCCATGTCAAGAAATCTTGCCATTGAAACTACTGATTGTTGACTCCATAAGCCCAATGGTAGGAAACCTGCATTCTTTCAACCTGCAAACATAAAAAACAAGTTACATTTCCAATTGAGTTAGCCATCTAATATCATCATTATTCAATACCATAAAATCCCTTTGAGAGAGCCCTCTCAGACTGAAGAGACTAAGCTTCAGTCAAAAGCAGGTTTGAAACAGTTACATAGAGTTGTTTGATCAGCAGCCAATCAAGTACAATTTTGTGATAACATTTTGGTGCGTCTGCCGGGAGTCTGAAGACATATTTCCTGAATTTTTTGTGCAAACAGTGAAGCTGAACTCTTGGAGGTAGCAGGAGCTCAAAATTTGTTGAGGCTGAAAAACTACCTTGGTGACTCCATTGTTGAAGGATTCAAAAATTCATAGCTTCATGGTGATTCCACTGGACTTATGAAGAACTCAGATGTTGCCATTCTTGTTTTGAGGTATGCATGTGTAGATTTTTCAGAAATTTATGGTTTCCCAAATCCTTTTCCCAAGGATGCATATTTTTTAAGGAATGGTCCAAAATTTAATGGAGAAGATTTAAGTTTTACCTTGAAGCATATATCATATTTCCATGACTTTACTGAGCTTCTTAGAGTCAGACATGAAGATATTTTCATCATATTGTTCTATGATTCATTTCAAGGGAAATGTAAACAATGGATTGAAAGTTTTCCTGTGAGATCTATTAAGTCATTTGCAGATTTTTGGCTTATTTTTTTGGAATGGATGGAAAGAGAAAAGTTGGTGGCAGACTCTCCTTCCATTCAAGGTTTTAAACAATGGAATGATGATCACATTAATGAGGAAGTGGATAAAATTTTTTCTTTGTCCTTGTCTTCTTATTTAAAGTCATTTAAGTGCAAGCTAGAAGATAAGATTCAATTTTTGGATGAATTTGCTAAGAACATTGAGAAGGAAATGGAAGTTTTAGAAGATCAAATTCAATCCTATAGTCTTCAAGGTCAATATTAGTCTTTTCAAAAGTTTTTCATGCCAAAATACAAAGAGAAGGTGTTGCTACCTTTTTCTTTTGAGAATGAGGAAGAATGCATTGTTTTTGAAAATCAATTTGATAGCAAACAAATAAAATCTTATGTTGCTAAAGAAAGCATATATGAGTTGTCTAAAACTGTAGAATGTCATGAGGATTATCAAACAAACTATGTCTTCTATGATCCTATAACTGACTATAGGGAAGATTTCTACGGTCCAAATTTACAATTATGTTTTCATTGTGAAAATCAGACCCATCTTCTCTTACCTTTATCATTTCAGAATATAGTTCGCTTTTGGTTCAAGTTTAGTCAAGGAGTACAGGTATCATATCAGCCCATTAAATGGATTTATTGGAGGTTTCATGTTGCTTGAATCAAACATGAATATTGCAGCTGTTAGGGTAGGTAGGAGTGTGTGTGAATAAGTTCAAAGTAGACTGAGCATATTTTCAGTAGGTACGAATTTGGTTTTTCAATAGTAATCATCAAGCTTGAGCCCGAGGTGAAGGCCATAAAATTTTGAAGAAGGATTGGAAAATTTCTGAGTTTTTTATTTCCAAAAAGATGGATGGCACTGGAACTACAGGTTCTTTGGTGTACCACAGGGGTACACCATCCCAAGTGGAGCCACTGTTATCACTCAGAAAAAAATGAAACATTATTTGACATGGTTATAGAGTTCATTTGTCAAAGGTATGGTCATAGAGTTCATTATGAAAATTTAATTTTTTTCATATTAACCTATCTTAAGGTTCAAAACCACCCCCATTCAAGTCATATCATGTCCCATCAGTCATCATTTTCTGACATATTTCATTTCCCAAGTTTTTGAAATAAAAAGGTCACTTTAGCTAGTTTTTCCTCTTTTCGTAGCGTTTTACACTGTAAAAAGGCAGTTTTCGCTACAAAACTGCATAATAGTTTCGTAGCGAAACTGTCAGAAAATGAACTAGCCACGCTAAGAAAATGGTTTTTCTGTCTGTCTTGTCAGATCCAGTGCAAGGTGTCAGTCCATGATTAGAAGAGTTAGGGTGGATGTCATTCGAGTCAGTTAGGGTTAAATCAAGGTACAAAGGTCATGTCTAAGGTCATCATTATTGTTTTTAGCATGTATGAGGCATGATTAAAGCATGAGTTGTCATAAAAAAATTAAAACATTACCCAATTGAGTCTTTGTCATTCTCCGCTTCAACTTTGCATGCTATTGAGTTCTGGAGAGTTATTTCACCAAACCAAGCTGGTTGCTGGAATTTTCAAAAGTTGTAGGTGTCACTAATCAAGCGAGGCAGAGAAGGTATAAAATCATTGTGGCTGCAAAGAAGAAGACCAACAAAGGTTGTCACCGTCTTAGATATGAGCCAATGGACATGAATTTGTTAAATGAAGACCCCACAACATTGGAAGTGTTTAGAAGAACAGGGTGTTTACAATTCTTCCAAAGGCTGCAAGGGTGTCATTTGCAGGTTTCAAAGGAGTTTGCTAAGAGTTTTACTGGATCAGCTTCAAAGATAGGAATGTTAAATCTAATAGTAACACCATAAACCATTGCAACAACAACAAGAATCCCTAGAGGAGGAGAGAAATGGTTCAAAGGTATGAATTTCACCATGCATGACTATAAAGAATTCATCAAGACAGAGCATAGTGAAATTTATCTCACAAATGCTATCCCAAGGAGCTATATGAAGGAAAACTATTCAAAGCTACTGGTGATCATTCAAAAGTACTTCACCTGTGAAGGGAGGTACCACATGGTTTATTCCTACCACCTTAGGCTTCTACTGCATTTTGTGGGTAAGAGGTCTCCTTATTTACCTTTTTACTTATACAAGAGCTTAGCTAAAATGTCAGACAAGGTTCAATTTAAAGCAGAAGGAAATGAAACCTCTCTTTTTCATAATGGTTTGATCAATTTTTTGGTGTTCGAGGAGTTAAAAATATTAGGCAGAGATTGGTCATATTTTCTGTTCATAAGTGGTTTTGAAGTAGATGCTGTCACCCCTAAAATAACTCCCAAACCTTGAGATATTCCATCACCTACAGTATCAGAGCAAGTTGAGCCAATAATCTTGGAGACAGAGCCATTACAGAAGGATGATACACCCAAAGTTACACCTGCAAAACAAAGGCCAAAAATTAGTAAACATGGAAGAAAGAGGGTTACAAGGAGTCAAACAGTGGCTAAAGGTAACTAAGAGGACATGTTGCATGCCATTGATATTGAAGAAACTCCCATAGTCTAAGCTGAAGACATAGATGAGGCAGGAAGGAAGCTTAAGAAAGGAAAAAAAACTAAGAAGTTAGAATTTGCAGGTGATGATGCTAGATTTATGTTTCAAGCTAGAAAACCAATGACAAGACATGCCAGAAAAGTCTTGGAAAGCAACAAAGAATCTCAAAAGGCCAGTGAAACTATTTATCCACCACTAAGCATCATAGACCTCTCCTCACCTACAAAAGAAGATCTGGTCATCAAGCAAAATAAGGGCAAAGAGAAAATCACTGAAAAGGCAGAAGTTGAAGCCCTTAAGGAGGAGTTGAAAGATGCAAGTGAAGAGATATCAGTATTGAGGAAAGAGGCCAAGAAACATAGAGCTGAAAGTGTGTAGTTTGAACAGATGAGAAAGATTTGGGAGGATCAAGTCACAAGTGTATCTAAGACATTGGACAAAAAAAAAAAACTGATAAAGTGGACTCAGCCACTAAGAAAAGAGGTCAAGCATATCAAAAAGGTAAATCTACACTTATAGCCTAAGAATAGGACACTAAAAGACCAAGTCAAATACCTTCAAGAGCAATTAGAACTGATTCATGAAGAGCTGGAGAAGAAAGGCTTGAAGATGACTGTGGTTGAGGAGCCCATTGCTCAACTGATCATAAATGAGGAAGAAACACCACAAGGACCATAAGTTGAGGTTAAATATGCATTAGAGAGATTCATTACATGCAAAAGATCAAGTTTTTACAACTAGAGGTCACTTTTTGGAGATAGTTTTTAAATCTGGAATTTCTGTGCTTTTACACAGTTTCGTAGCGTTTCCTAGGCTTAAAACGAGGAAAACGCTACGAAAAAACCTGTAGCAGACTTTTTGACTCTAAAGTCTCTTCTTCTTCTTCTTCTTCTTATTTTTTTTTTTTTTTTTTTTTTTTCAGTTTTCAAGGAGGGATTTTGATGGTGGTGATGTGTCATGACTTGGTTGACACCATGGAACAACAAAGGAGAAAATTTATTGGGTGCAGAAGCTACTTTTTCAATGCTACCAAAGCTCACTACGAAACTGTCCTGTTTTTGTAGCAAGTTATTTTTGAAGGTTTTGGAGCATCTTAATGGAAGTTTTGGATATCTGGACTCCTCCAACATGTCAAGGGACCTTAACATAAAATATTTATGACTAGAAGGAAGTGCTGTGGAGATAGGTCATCAACCAAAGCGCTCATTGAAGATAAGGGTTATACATTCCTGAAAAATAGGGTTTTGTTCCACATGTCTAGGAGAGTCTTAAATATGTAAAGTGGAAATGAATCTATCATGTATATTTCAAGCATGTGATGCTTATTTTGTAACTGTCATGTAACTGTTTCACAAGATAAGATAGAGTATGTAATAAATAGGAGTTAGAATCCTATTAGGAGATGTTTTCTTTAAGGTGTAGCTTTCATTTTCTTGTTAGAAGTCATGTTTTTCAGTTATGTGATGTGTCATAGGAGAATTCGATGAATCTAGCCACTAGGCAGATCATCCTTGTTGTAATAACTTATATTTAAAGTCAAAGCATCGAAGCAGTGAGGGGTTGGAGATTTTTTGCACCAAACTGCTGCTTTATGTATTTTGACTTGTATCAGTAATACATAGTGACTTTTTTCTTGATAGACCTGGGATTCTCATGGGGTTTTTAATGTCTTATTGATATACATCTTATGTTTTACCACTTGCAATAGATTTCATTTCTGTTACTCAGAATTCATAATTCTATGCTCCGACTTCCTTTAGTAATGAAATGGCTGTGTTTTCATATGTTTTATGAGTGAATTGCTTTTATTAAAGACCCTATTTGCCTCAGATTCCATGTCACGAAACCTTTCCACTGAAACTACTGATTTTTTATTCCATAATCCCAATGGTAGAAAACTTGCATTCTTTCAACCTACAAACATAAAAAACAACTTACATTTCCAATTGAGTTAGCCATCTAATATCATCATTATTCAATACCATAAAATCCCTTTGAGAGAGCCCTCTCAGACTGAAGAGGCTAAGCTTCAGTCAAAAGCTGGTTTGAAATAGTTACATAGAGTTGTCTGATCAGAAGCCAATCAAGTACAATTTTGTGATAATAGTCTCTTTCAGTTTTTTAGTGTCGGCACAACTTACTATTTTTAGCAGTTTTTCGGGTCCTAAACTTCCGGAGCCATTTTGAGGGCCTAAATGATGTTTTTTAGACATCACGCCTCCGAAAAATAGGATTTTGTTTCAAAATTGATATTTGTGTTTAGCTATTGTATTCCTCAGATAGATCTTTCTAACGATGTATCATGTACGTCAAACGAAGATAGTATGCCAAAGTTACGACCCCGGGAAGTTGAAACACCAATTTACCCAAACGGGGCCCATAGTTTTGGAGCTTCATCTCCCAGGGTTAGGTTTTTGGATGTTTAGGGTTTTCCATTGTTTCTCTATAATAAATAGGCCCTCAAGCCTCATTGTAAGATAGTTCAGAGGCCTGTAGCCGCCACATTTATTCTCAGAGATAAGCTACTAGCGCCCTAGCTAGTTTATTTCCATTATGTCTGTAAGCAAATTTTAGTTCTTTGATATTAATGAAATGAAGTGTTATTTCCCCTACATATTTGCATTTATGGTTATATGTGTATTCTATTGTGTTCCTGCATAAATCTAGATCAAATTGGGAATACTTTTACTGAGATTTTTCCTTTGGAACCCTCGTTTTACCATTCTTCCTAGATTTGTTTCAACCATATGTATGGAATAGCTTTCATTAGTATACATGTTTTGATGAAATTATACAATATCAGGTTTTAAAGTTTCATCTTCTTTTAAAGGAGAAATATTAACATCCTGGTAGGACTCTAAGTCATTTAGAAGTGTAAATTTGTGCACAAGAGAAGATGAAGTTTTTTCACGAAGCACTTGGGGATCTATTTTCCTGTGAACGAGGTTTTAAAAAAAACATTCCGCTCGAGAAAAATTTCCCAATCCTAACCCAATTTGCTATAGAAATTATACAATATGCATGTATATCTTGGATTCACCTGATCTAACAATATGCTAAAGTTAAATACTGAATCTCTTCTACAAATATTTTGCGGAATTAAAAACAACACAATTGCCAATCACATGAAGCAAAGAAGAATAGATCAAAACCACAACACTAGATATTCCTGGGAAAATATTGCTTTTCAAAACCCCACTATCATATATTGTATATTCCATAAGGAATCATGAAACAATTACATACAAAACTCTAATCACAATAGCTCTTAGTACATCAGCGAATTGTCTCACACTGTCATACAAAAATTGGCAAATCCCTTGCTCAATTTACTATCTCCAGAAAGCCTGCCTTGCTCATGCAGTTCCTAATGAATGCAATCTTTAATCACAAATAATTTCAACATTCCTTAACTACACTGAGTATCATGGGCATCCTGTGGTGTTATAACTACACCTGGGTAGCCTGCTAATATCACAACTGATAGTTCTACTTCCCTTTCACATAGATCTCAACTAGGTCTCCACTGGAACTGACGTGCATGCATTAATAATAGTAAAAACATCAGTTTCATGTGAGATCACTACATGTGAATTAATTAATATTTAATTCAATTGATCTCTCACTAGTGTATATGCAGTTACAACTAGCACAACTAAATTTAATTCACTTAACTGAGTTAAACTAATTTACAACTTGCACAACTCGTGCACCACTGCACTTCCAACTCTGTTACAACTAGAATCACTCTGTTACAACTCAAGTAAACCTGCATGCCCCACCAACCAACCTCTTAACTTGAAATTCACTTAGCTAACTTCCGTTAACTATTTCCAAGTCCACATTAAGAACAGATTATAGTTTATTGTCCAACTAATATTAAAAGATAATAATAGCCGACATGCATCTATAAATAAACATGCAATATATAAATAGAACTTTCACATACATATATAAATAGACCTCATCTATAAATATAATTTTCTCATGCATCTATAAATAGACATCCACCTAAAAATAGCCTGTGTGGACCCCACCTAATGTAGGTGCTTAATTTTCACTAGGATCAAGGATGTTGTTTCCGGATGCCAATTTCACTATTTATTGTTGCAAACTTCAACACTCCCTCTAAAAAAGAAAGGAACGTCCTTCCATGCGACATGAAACTCCATGCATGCAACATGAAAATCCATGCATGCGACATGCAAATCCATGCATGCGCCATGCAACCTTTGCATGCAACACTTCGCTAGTGTTTCTCGTACAGGAAACCTTTGCATGCAACACTTCCGAAATTGAATAGCCTCCAAACAACTGAATTAATATAATGCATCTGTCATCAAAGTATTTTGACTTATTCTTAGCTACTGCAAATGTATTTAGGAACCACTACGCTGCTGACACCTACATCCATGCACTCTGCACTTGTTGCCAACTCTGATCTGCACTCCAGTATCCGACACTGTCACTTTGATTTCATGTCCTCATGACATCTGGTGATATCAATCCAACTGATCCTACTACTGCTGCTCTATGGGATCCTCGTAGCTAGGTTTGATTAATGAGATCGACACCATCTCACTGAATCCTGCCCAGAAATTTCTTCTTGGAATTATTCATGCATGTCGCCCCACCTCTCACTTGGAGGTATAGCTTCATGCACTCCCTCTGCCCATCTGGATCGAAATTTCTCTGCATGAGTGGTTGCTCCCTCTCCATGATCCTCTGCATGTGGCTACTCCACATCTTGAGGTTCACTCTTACTTGCATGCAAATCTAGCTCCCTCTCAAGAGTCAATTTCATGAATTTCTCACACTTCCCAATGGTAGGAATCTTTGTAGAAATCACATCTACATCAAATCTATAGAGATTATTCTGCATCTCCAATTGTGGTTGCTCCACAACCTTATGAGACTGCTTCTCAAGTAGCATGTTGAGAGGCTCCCTCTCAACCACCAAGTCACTAGCCTTTGCTTTGCTCCTCAAATATTTGCATGCATCTTGTACCTCAATGCATGTAGGTTCTTGGCTCGCGCACATTGTAATTGTCCCGCCATCGAAAAATTTTCTAACAAAAGAGCTGATTTTAAATCAATGATATCTCCCTCATCCAAGCTCCGATTCGACTGATTTGTTTTTTCGATTTGGGTATTTTTTCACAAGGAATCCAAATATGTTATTTTTTTTTTTTAAATTTTGCATCAAAATTTTCAGATATTCTTTGCAAACTCGCACACCCAAATAATTCCTGCTCTCATACCATGTAGAAAATTTATAACACAGCTCCGATACCATGTAGAAATTATACAATATGCATGTATATCTTGGATTCACCCGATCTAATAATATGCTAAAGTTAATTACTGAATTGCTCCTACAAATATTTTGCGGAATTAAAAACAACACAATTTCCAATCAGATGAAGCAAAGAAGAATAGATCAAAACCACAACACTAGATATTCCCAGGGAAATGTTGCTGCTCAAAACTCCTCTATCATATATTTTATATTCCACAAGGAATCATGAAACAATTACACAAAAAACTCTAATCACAAGAGCTCTCAATACATTAGCTAATTGTATCACACTATCATACAAAAATTGGCAAATCCCTTGTTCAATTTACTATCTCCAGACAACCCGCCTTTATCACGCAGTTCCTAATGAATGCAATCCTTAATCACAAAGAATTTAAGCCTTCCTCAATTGCGCTGAGTATCATGGGCATCCTGTGATGTTATAACTACACCTTGGTAGCCTACTAATATCACAACTAATAGTTACATTTCCCTTTCACCTAGATCTCAACTGGGTCTCCACTGGAACTGGCATGCATGTAGTTAATAATAGTAAAAACATCAGTTGCATGTGAGATCACTACATGTGAGTTAACTAATATTTAATTCAATTTATCTCTCACTAGTGTATATGCAATTACAAGTAGCACAACTGACTTTAACTCACTTAACAAAGTTAAACTGATTTACAACTTGCACAACTCATGCACCACTGCACTTCCAACTTTGTTACAGCTGGAATCACTCTGTTACAACTCAAGTCAACCTGCATGTCCCACCAACAAACCTCTTAACTCGAAATTCACTTAGCTAACTGATTTTCCACTTCAATTAACTATTTCCAAGTCCAAATTGAGAATAGATTATAGTTTATTGTCCAACTAATATTAAGGGATAATAATAGCCGACATGCATCTATAAATAGAACTTTCACATACATCTATAAATAGAACTCATCTATAAATAGATTTTTCTCATGCATATATAAATAGACATCCACCTAAAAATAGCCTGTGTGGGCTCCACCTAGTGTAGGTGATTAATTTTCACTGAGATCAAGGATGTTGTTTTCGGATGCCAATTTCAATGTTTCTTGTTGAAAACTTCAACATTTACCCAATTGGTGCTTGACCAAAATGGAAATAAAACTATAATTAAGAAGAGACCTCTTGGAATTAGGCTATCTCTTATGATAAATTGAAGTCATCTTATCCAATTTATTATAAAATAAATGCATAAAATTCAGGATAAACCCTAAGAAGATGATTAACAATCGTATGTGGTAGAGAAAAACCAAACTAAAACGACCTTCACAGGTTGGAATATCTTCGCAAAAATAACATCATATTAATCCATTGAGGTTTCAGGTAGGAAACATGAATACTTTTAATGTTATAGAAATACCCTTTCTTTGCAAACAACTTTTTCCATGGGATATTTGAAACCCTACAATTTTTAGACCAAATTTTACCGTCAACAGGGAGGTGGGTGGTTTTAGTAATAAAATGAAAATCAAATATCATCTCCAAATTTCCTACCCTAGCTTGATGGCCATCAAATGAAGCAACAAAGGACTCAAATACACTCTAGTTGAAACCATGGAAGATTTTTAGGAACTCAAACCAACCAACGGTTCTAAATATTTCTGCACTTTCATCATAAGCCTCACGCATGTCGGTACCAACAGATTCAATTCGAGTAACTCATGCCATGGAAGAGAGATGGAAGAACCAAAGGTTGAAACTAGAAAAAATACATATGGCTAAATGAAACCCATGAAAGGTTAACCGACACTTTTTACAGGGAAGAACAAATAAGAGAATGACAAAGTCTAGATAGATCAGATCGTGGAAAATCCATAATTGTTTGTCTTGGGGCAATAATAATGATGATAAATCATTGCAGAGCACCATGATAATATGCATAAACATGGGCTTCTGTTAGATCAAAACATGTGGATACAATCAAGATTGTACGTTCTTTTGACATATTATCACAATGACACCTTTAGACCTACCTTGTCTACGAATGATTAAGTCAAAGATCAAGAAATTTCGACATGTTTTATGCCAAGACCAAGGTTATAAACTTAGGTTTGAAAAAATTATATCAAGGTCGAGATACATGAACGGATAGATTAGGATCCCAAAATTGAACTAGAAACCAATAACCATAATTAATATAGGGAAAAATTAAAATCATATCCATTCAAATCAAGCATAGTGTTTGAGCACAAAAAGAATTAGATAACCTTTGAAATTAAGGATGTTACAAAATTTCAAATTCTTTAGCGACCTTTTCTTTTCATTTTTTCTTACTAACATTCCATTTCAAAGTCATAATGACATCGTTCAATAGCTATTTCTGTTTCTAGGACAATGTCAAGAGTCGTTTGATCTCCATGCAGAGAAACATAGGTGAGTGAAATAATCATCAAAGAAAATATATAAAGAATAAGCTCAACATTATAGACTAAAGGTGAGCATATATATATATATATATATATATATATATATATATATATATATATATATATAGATATATATCAAGAGAGGGGCCCATGTCATTAAACAATGAATGAGAGGGGAGGTGGTTGCCTACCAATAATTGGTGGCTCACCAGATCAATTATCTTAGCCTTAAATCCATGAAAAAGGATCAACTAGAGTCAAAGTTACATGTTGTATAATGAAGGTCATTTTATTTTAGTTAAATATGCAAATGAAAATGAGAAACAATCACTTATAGTATATAAGGGAAACTATTTTAACATATGTAGATATTAATAAGAAACTAAAAATGCAACAAATAGAAATGATAAACAACATCTAGGACAAAATTGGTAAAATAGTTTACTTCAATACCATTGGTAGAGCCACTACTTCCTTTAGGCATCAATAGCCTCGACATGGTTACCATTTAACCCCAAATGCACCATTATCCTATTAGTTTAGAACTAATTCAGAGCCAAATATTTTGAACACATGAAACATACATATTCCATTATTATTTTTATTTATTACATTAGATTTTGGAATCGTTAATTGAACGATAATGTCTAGGCTTGTTGACCCACAAACAGCAATGCCATTCACAAGACTCAATTGACTTGAACATGTTGGCTTGTGATGATACCTCTTGTCTTATTATCAAATGACCATAAGCCATTACCTTGGCTTGGTGACCATATATGGTAATGTCACAATCGTTAAGACCCATGATCATGGTATATATATATATATATATTTGAATTACACCCTGAAATGTTTTAATAACCTTCAACATATGGGGAGGCATATCCTTTCCTTAAGAGAAGGGATGACATAAGAAGCTTTTAGTTTCCCATTTTACACAAACAAAGCTATTAAAATAAATTTGTTGTTCCTGAGACACAAATATATTTTGAACAAAAGAAACCTTAAAAGAAAAAATCATGTGATCAGATTGCAAAAAATTAGAAAATTTACAGATCATAAGTGCTCAAAGAAACATTTCAATAACTTATACATGTAACAATTTCACAACCAATGAATTGATTTTTTTTTCTTGGACAGATTGGATATGAAATGAAGAAAACAAAACAACACACTAAAAAAAAAGAAATAAAATCACACAAAGATCGAAAGAGACATGTACAAGTGTCTCATATTGAGATCATGCAAATTGTTTCTTCAAAAGAAAACCATTGACAAGGAGTGACTCAGATTGACCCTCCAAGTTTTGTAGCCAAAATGTGTTGGGTCCTAAATTTTCTGTAATAATGAAAGGTCCCAACCATAACTTCTGGAACTTGTTATTCTCACCCTTATCTTCATGCACCTCATCTCATTTTAAAACTAGATCACCAACCTCAAATTTCCTATTAGAAAGGATTTATTATCAAACCAACATTTAACCAACTTTCGATGTTGATCAAATTTATATTTGGCCCTATGTATCTCTTCTTATATCCTTAATAGTTCATTAATTTTTTTTTTCCATGGATGATGATTTAATTTCTTGTACACTCTAGGACAACTGAAGGGATGGTAGAAAAATATGGGGTGGTAAAATAACTTATGTGCCATAAATCAGAAATAAAGGAGAGTTACCAATGGCATATTTTGGGGTAACCCTATCAACCCACAATATGTTGAATAATGAAATATGCTAATTCTTCTTATTTTCTAATACAATTATTTTTAGAATTCCGCGTAAGTTCTTATTTGTGGATTCAACAAGACCATTCCCTTGCATGTAATAGTTTGATGAATGTTTAATGTTTATTCCTTTTTAAAGGCATGCACATCTAATTCATGTGATGAAAAATAAAATGCATTGTCAAAGACCAAAGATTGTGGGACACCAAAACGTGTAATGATATGAGTTTCAAGAAAATTAACTACCTGATTAACATTTACTACATGCATAGGTGCTGCTTCAACCCACCTTGTAAAATAGTTAGTTGTTGTTATAATATACTTATGTTGTTGGTATGAAAGTGGATTAACATGTCTAGTAATGTCCCAACCCCATAGTTGAAAGGGGGCTTAAAAAAAAATGGATGGTAAGGGAAAACCATACTTACTTAACCCAACAACAACCTTTTGGAAATTTACACACTTCCTCACTAAGGCATGGGAATCTCTGAATAAGGCTGGCCAATAATAACCAACCCTTAGTACCTTGTGACCTATTTTAGCACCACCAAAATGGCCACCAACAAATCCTGAATGAATTTCATTAATTATTTTATAGGCATGCTCATGCTCAAGACAATGAAGCAAAATCCCATCATAATTTCTCATAAAAATAACATTATCAATAAATTGATATGGAGTTGATTTCAATCATAATTCTATTCACTGGTTGAATTAATATGAGAAGGGGTTGTACCATTTTTCAGATAAAATCTTATGTTAGAGCATCAAGATTCAGAATCATAGTCATTATAGTAGGCTTGATTCTGTAAAAAAGATACTTTGTTGTCAAGAGAGCAGTCACGAATCATCATGACTTAAGGGACGATCATGAGGAGAAGGAACTAATTAAACAACAAGATTTCAAATACCCTGACCTTTTATTATTTGAGCATGCTTAATTTCAAGGTCAAACTATTGTAAGGCAATCGTCCAATGAGTTCTTTTTTCGCCAACCTCCTTTTGAACAAACACATTACTAAATACAGGGTAAGGTACAATTACTTCTTTCCTAGATTTCAACAAATAGAAACGAAAATGTTTAACTTCTTTATAGACTGTAAATGCTTGTTTTTCAACTGGTGCATAATTCAATTATGCTCCTTTAAAAGAGGAACTCATAAATGCAACATGAATTTCTATGTTTTGATTGGTATTGTATGTAAGTACAATAGTGTTGGTTGAATTTGAAGCAAAATTTTACAAAAGGAAATATTTAGAAAATCAGGGCTGATAAGAGCGGGTGCTTCTGCAATAACTTATTTGATGGTGTCAAATATTGTTTTTAAGGTTCTCCCCATTTAATGGAAACAATATTTTTTACTAGATCTTGAAGGGGTTTGACAATCTTTGAAAATATTGGGATGAAACATCTCACAAAGTTGATTTTCCCCATAAATAATTGCACTGACATTTTAGTATCATGAGTACTCGAAGATTTTATAGTCCATGTCCTCTTAGGATCAATCATGATACCATCATTTGAGACAATACACCCTAAAATTTTTCCTTCAGTGACTACAAAAATGGACTTTTTTGGATTCAGAGTGATTCCTAATTTCCTACATCTTTCAAACACATTCTTTAAATGTTGTAGGTGGTCTAACCTTAATTTGGAAAATACATTGACATAATCTAAATATATGAACATCGATTCATTAAAAATCCCTCTAAATCTATGTCCATTTCGCGTTGGAACATTTCCCCAACATTAATAAGTCAAAAGGAAATCTTATGTATGCGAAAGTACCTGATGGGGTTCTAAAGGAAGTTTTTAGTTGATCAATGGGGTTGACCAAGATTTCATTATATGTTGAGAAGCCATCAAGATGGACAACATATAAAAACCAAATAAATGCTAAAGAATATGCTCCATAGGCAGGACTAGATAATGATCTTTCTGAGAGGCTTAAATTTAATTTCTAAAATCTACGAAGAGTGAAATATCACCATTTTTCTCGTAACATGGACTAAATTAGTGACCAACTGTGTGTGTCACACTAGAAAATAATATTAGCTACTATGAGTTTATTTAGTTCTTATTTTACCATTGAATCAAGATTAGGGTGAATTTTCCTTAGATTATTTTGAAAAGTCTCTGTTAGGGTTTTATAGGAATAATGTGTTACAGAGTGTTTGGGTCAAAAGTTTTTATATCATCATATGTCCAAGCAAATACATCCTTGTATTGCTTAAACAAGCTGATGAAATTAGCTCTTTCTTGAGGAGAACAATTAAATCATAACTTGACACATGGAGGGTTTTCCTTGGTTCCCATGTTTATGAATTAAGTTGACATGGAAGAACTATTAGTTTTACGATTTACTTTTTTGAATCTATCATGTAAGTCATAAAGATGCTTTAACCTTACAACAGATCTAGGAACCAGTTTTACCATTTTAAGAAGCTCATCAAACGATAACTATTTATTGTTCTACAAAAATTCTAGGTCATGTTCATGTGTGACCTCATCTATAATTGATTCCTTGAAATCCCCCTCCCTATGCAAAAAAATAAATTATTTTCCTGTCATCATCAAAGGCACACTAATTAGTAAGAGTATATGGTATGGAAAGTATAAAGTGTAATTCTAAAGAAAATTAATTATGCTCAAAATTATCTACAAGAATTAAACTTGAAGCAACATTTTCCAATATTAGCATCTCTAGGCATGGTTTCAATATTAAAAGCTAAATTTTTTGACATCAAATCCCACACCTCATGTTGATAAGCCTTCAAATAAGCTGAAAGGAAATGTATTAAGTTTTCTACCTACCTGATTATTATCTTAGAATCTCCATAAAATCATACACACTTAAATTGTAGGCCGATAGATTTACGTATCCCTTGAATCAATGCTTCATACTCTACAACATTTTTTTTGCATTGGAATTCAAGTCTACATGCAATAAAAACCTTATTTCCTTTTGGATAAATAAGTACACAAACTACACCGACTCCTTCCTTTGATTTGGAGCCATCAAAATAAAGACACTAGACCTGAGACTCATCAAAAAGTTATATATATTACTGATATCAATAATTTCATGATAAGAAGTAACAACCATTTTGACTTTTTATAAATCTGATTGTTGTTCTAAATTTGAAATTGCAAAAAAATCGGTAGTAAAATTACCAAAGAAAGAGTCGATGGCTGAAACTTTCTTAGTTTTATTGGTTCATTAAGATTAGTAATTATATTCTTCATATAAGGTACCTTATTAATTATGATTCTATTAGGTGCCCCTTTCCAGGGAAACCATAGCTAAGTCAAGTCGATATCCATGAATACTTTCAAATGTTGTAGCTGATCCCTGCTAAGAAATAGTCCATAAAATTTAGGGATATCTGCTATTACGACATCAATTATTTGATGGAATCTAATATCAAAAAAAAAATGATTAAAACATCGTTTAATTCACCAACAACCTTGAAAAAAGGTCTATCTAATTGTATGATATTTATGTCTGATAGTTTCATTTGAGCATTTATATTTTTACATATAGATAATGAAATCAAATTTGAGAATTCTCTAGTGTCAATCATACAATTATGAATTTTTTTATTAAAAATTTGCAAGGTCAACAAGAATGGATGAGGATTTTGTTTCAGAATAGAAATATCATTTGTATTACATTTCAAAATCTAACTTTTTCTAGAATTTTTTTTTTATCATAAGTGCATATATCCTTAACTGTAGGGGCCTTTAAATCAACAATATGTTGTTGAACGTTTTTTTGAATCATGGGAATCTTCCAAAGTTCATATAAGGATATATTAGCCTTGATATTTTTGAGGTCATCTATTGAATCATACTCTACTCTTGGAAGTGTAGATTTATGAGTACTGGTTGTTTTATTTTCTATGTCTTTATTGGGTGGAGGTTGAGTCTGTTGTTCAGCTAAGGCTTTACTTCATGTGTATGCACAAACATAGCCAAATTATTTGTCATAAACATTAAGTTAAAAATCAGAAGGTTGGATTTCATCCATGTTTTCAGAGTTAAATTCTTCCTCCCTTTCTTCATTGTTATTAGGGTTCGAATCATATTTATATGTTAAGGCCTGCAAAATATTCTCTAATCCCTTTTTATTTAGGCCTTAGTTTAGGGGAGGGGCTTTATTAGTAGGTTTTCTTCTAAAATACTGTTTAAAGTATCCCCTATCGGATGAAATTTCAGTTTTACCTTTCTTAAGATCAATTATTTCATTTGAAAATTTATTAATGACCTTATGAAGGCTTTCTAAATCTAAGGAGGAGTGGTATTTCTTATTAGTGGAAAACTTAAAAGTATTTTATTTCTTCCCATAGGTAGAAGCAGAATCTTGTTTCTCATCGAAGGTCAATTTCAGACTGAGGATGTCCTTTTCTATAGATAAGGTGTCTTTAAAAGTCATCTGTAGAGTGGCCTTTTGAGCCCTCTTAACCCATACAACTATATCATAATGGAGAGCATTAATGTAGTAGGCACTAATAAGGTTATATCGGGGTAGATACTGAACAATAATTTTTTTTCTTTAAAAAGAAAAATCTGACATAAAATCCTTTACTTTATCCTTATTTTGCATTTTCATGTTAGAAAAATCATAAATCAACACTTTAAGTGGTTTATCATCTATGAATTTCTCCAAAAATTCTATTTTGAATTGATTCCAAGAAGTTATATTTAGAGGAGGTTGGGAAAAGTACTAGGTGGCGAACTTGCTGTCAAAAGTGTTTGAGAATAGGTGGAAAACAACATCCTCATGGCATACATTTTTCTATCTAATAACAATAATAAAATATTTTTTATGATCTTCAACAAGAGTTTTAAAATCGGGATCATATTTGGGAAAAAATTTACGTGGGTTCTTTGGTAAGGGATGTTGTTCACTTGGTACAACCACAACGTCCTGATTTAACCAGGAGGTCGCAGAATCATTTTTATCATTCTCATGGTCATCATGATTGGCAACCATTCTTAGAGAATCTTCTAACTTAGATGAACTTCCTTCACCAAAATCTCATGAGGATGAAGGGGAACTAGGTGAATTTGGTGGAGAATCATATCCTCTAAATAAGGTTCGTTCTCTGCGAGGTATATTGAACAAGTCGACTACTTTACCAGTAAGAATACCATGTAGACTATCGTTGACTAAACTAGTAGTTTGTGTGGAAGGACTAGGTGGTTCTATCATCAATGGCACTTGTAAATTCAAATAAAGAGGTGTAACAAGTTGTGGGGACAAAATTTTGTGCAAAGAATAATTGTGGTCAATCCTTTCCTTCATTATGGAAATAATTTCGTGAGATCTTCGCAGAACTTGCTCGATTTCAGTTTTGTAATAGGATCGAATGGGAGTATTTGATTCAAAATTTGTTTCTTCAACTTATGGTTGAGAAATTTTATAAGACTCAATAGAGGTAGGGTTTATATGAATCTTAGTGACAATTGGGGTCCTAACAATTTGACTCTTACTACTTCCTTTTTCCATCTCACAGTAATATTTTGCCTCCTTCTAGTGCCATTTTTTTGACGCGGGCATTAACACACCTAGTCAACAAAGGAGAAATGACCTAGACCAAGGCCCTTCACACAACCCCATCTATTTGGGATGGTCATTATCAATCGGTTTTAAGGCTTTTTTTTCCTTTTGCCTCCCCCTCTTACAAATAAGAGAAACTGAAAAAGACTAACCTAAAATATACCTATGGTTTTCTACACTACTTTATATAATTATTACATATATTATGTTATGTTAGAAGAAGTAAAGTTGAAATAAATAAGTTAATATAAATTAGTAAAAATTAACAAAGCTCTAAACTATATATATATACAAGAAAGTATATGATAATATCATTACTATTAGAAAATTAGTATAAATTGAAATAATTTACAATGATATAATACAACAAATAAATTGAGCTACAACAAAAAAACAAAACTAGCCTAAGAGAGAATAAATGATTTCGAAGAGACAAATAATTCTCCTTGATAAAATATGAAGCATTACTCCTAATACAATAAAACAAAAAAATATTGATCTCTTTCCTTATCAAAATTAAAGATAGGACGAGAAATTGTAATAATGCAAGAGACTCGTACTGTAGATTTAACATAATATAACTATGTTTCCCATTACAAATTTACCTCATAATACAAAAGAAGTAAATATGACTATATTTCATACACTCTTAACTACACTTGGCGAAGACTTGTTTCTTTTAAATGAAATAGGAACATGAATAAAAAATAACTTGCAAAATTATTCTCATGCTTTCAACAATAATTGATGAATCAAACCAATCAAAATTTGGCTTGGCATTAAGATATAAGAAAATTTATTTTTCACTAAAAGTAACACCACATCTGATTCTTATATAGGACTGACATTAAATTAACTTGATCATAATCCAAGTAATTAAATATCAACAATCAAACTATTCTCCCTAGAATTCACATTACTGAAGAAGAATAATTGATTTGTTAAAGATAAAAATACGAATCCAAATAAAGAAGATCAACAAAGTAAAGAAATTGAGAAAATTGTTTAATTAAGAATCAAATCACCAAGTAAACAACATAATATTTCGTTAACAACAAGATATAACAAAATGTAAGCTTGACCATGGAAGAATAACAAAATAAGAAGTTGATGGAATCAAACCACATCAAATGCTTATAATAAAAGTAAAATCCACAACCACAATTAACAATATTACTCAGTTTGGAAACTGAATTCCTCCCTCATCCCCTCCAGGTCCCTCCTCTCTTAAAAAATGAGGAGTTTATATATGATTTTTTTTCTTTTCTAAATATGAAACAAACTAAAATTATAAAACAATATTTTTACAAAAAATATTAACCAATATCTTTTTCAGGCCTATGGACAATCAACGGATAACAAGAAATCAACAGAATGATAGTGAAAATATTGTTTCTAACATCTTCACCTATTGAAGACAACATGGTATGTCAATCCTAGGACCAAAAAGATAACCTATTTAACCAGCAACATCAACTATAACTAATTATATATAAAAAATAGTTACAACGAGACTTAATTGGAAAAGAGGGTCATTACAAAAACCTTGATTATGTAACACCCTTTTAAATTTACGAAAAGAGATATTGAACAAAATCATACCTAAATCAAATTAGATATATTAACATAAATATTTATTTAGCACCTTCAATTTTTGGAGAAATTATGGGCTTAACATTTGATGATTTTATAACAACTTCAACATCAAAGACCTATGAATTTATGACAAAAATAGTTGAATTATGTTGCCTAATCATTTCATTTAAACTACAGGTAGCCTTGAGTTTCTCATTTTCTCTATCAAGTTGTTCAATTTGGCCATTTAACTGAGACATTCTGAAAAGAAATTGATGGTACTAATAAATATTTTATAAAGTTTCTGAAGAAAATTTTCCAGCTTTACTGTCTGAGTCTAGTGTGGTGTTATAGTTATCAGGGGAGTCACGACTGTTTGGAACTTCTAACTTAGCCTTTTTAGGCCGATTCTCATCAATATTAACATAAATTTGGTTAGAAGAGAGCTTTTGTTTATTTCGCCGATACCTAGAGAGCCTTCTATTAATTAATTTATCCTTAATATGTGCATCATGCTCTCAACTATACTGATTATCTGTTTGTTCACTTGCAGGTTCTAAGGGGGAAGACTTTGACTGAAAATTTTCCTTTCAAACCTTCATTTCACCCTTCTTCCTGGATGTATTTTCAGCCTTATGTATAGAAGAGCTTTCATAAGTATACATATTCCAGGGAAAATATATAGTATCAAGATTTAAATTTATTTCATCTTCTAAAAGAGAAGGATTAACATCATGACAGTACTCTAAGTCATTTAGAAGTATTTTCATGAGCAACTTGGGGATCCATTTTTTTGGGAGCAAGGGTTTTAACAAAACCCTTTTGTTCGAGAAAAATTTCTCATTCTTGCCCCAACTTACCCAATCAGTGCTTGACCAAAATGGCAATAAAAATATGATGAAGAGACTACTCAAAATTTGAATGTCTCTTCTTATAGATCGAAGACATATTAACCAAGCTCTTATACAATAAATGCATCAAATTCATCTTAAACCCTAAGAATACCATTAATAACCATATGTGGTAGAGAAAAACTAGACGAAAATGACCTTCAGTGGTAACATATCTTTGCAAAAATAATAACATATTATGCCATTGAGGTTTCAGGTATGAAACAAGCATACATTTACTGTTATATGCATACCCTTTCTTCACTAACAAATTTCTCCACGGGATATTGGAAACCCTTCAATTTTTAGACCAAATTTCATCATCAACAGGGAGATGGGTGGCTTCTGTAATGAAATTAATATCAGCTATCATCTCCAAATATCCTAACCTAGATTTATGGTCATCAAATGAAGTAGCAAAGGGCTCAAATACACTCTGGTTGAAACCTTGAAAGAGTTGCAGGAACTCAAACCAACCAACAGTTCGAAAGAGTTCCACACCCTCATCATAAGACTTAATGATATGAAATAGAACTATTTGTAACGCTATGCAAAGTATTCATTCTGATATAATAAAGTGTGCAAAGTGTTCTCCATGAGTTGCAGGTTAAACAAAGTAGTTTTGGTTATGTTTCTGAGTTTTGTGTATGAGGATTAGTTAAGTAAATTTACTGTTTAACATATCACAACAGAAATACATAGTAAATAAAATTCACCATCACATAACACAACAAATTATTGAGGCAGTTCACCCCTCCTGGGCTACATCTGCCGGTCCAAGGCTCCCTAATGGCATGTCCTTGGTCTATTAATTTGCTAAAAATGGTTACACAGGTAAAAATATGCCTCAATAGGCAAAACCAACTGTAAATTCAACTTCATAAGATAGAAAATAGCTAGAAATGGCTTTTGTTTCACACTAAACAGTGAAATATTATCCAATACAGTGCCTTCTCCATGATGGCCCTAATGGCTTCTTCATCTTCCTAGAAGCAAAAGATACTATATATCACCTCTGTTTAACCTCAAACCTATGCCAAACTCTTCAGAAGGTCGAAGAGACCCAAAATTGACTAAAATTTCATCCAATTTCCTTCAATATTGAGGGAGTTATGGCAAAAGAAAATTTTGCCCAATATCCTTAAACAAACTCCTCCAAAATTGGAGGAACTCCAGTTAGCCCGACCAAAATAGTGGTCCGCCTGAAATTGTCAGACTCTGATCTAAAATGGCAGAACCATTAAGTGTTGCATTAAATGTGAAGTGGCGGTCACACGTCCGTTCTGCCCAAACCGCAACATTTTTCGTTAACCAAACTGTAGCATTTAATATAAAAAAGGTGGTCACATTACGTGGCTCCAACCGCCACTGTAACCGCTGGGCGGTTAGCTCTTGGGCACCAAGGCGCGGTTGTGTGGATTATGGGGGCTGGCCCCCTTTGCCACTAACCCAATTTGACTTAAACTTCAAATAGAAAATTTCGACTATACAGGTTAAGAACCACCTGTAGCCTGACTGGTTGGGCGCTCTTGCATGCGGAGGGAGGTCCGAGGTTCTAAACCCGTGGAATCCATAAATTTTTAATATGCCACTTTGACTCTGGACTGGGCCACGTGGCAGCCTCCGGGCAGGCCACGTGGTGCCCGCTGATAGGCCCTCCAAACATTAGTATAAAAATAATTTTGCAAAATATATTTTTTTTTACAAAATTTTTCCATAAGGTCAAATTGAGTCAAAGGTCAATTTTTGGACTTTATTGGATGATTTCAAACCTCAATAACTTTCACATACAACCTTGGTTTTGAGAAACATTCACAGCTCTAGAATCATAGCAACAAGACCTTTCCGTTCATTCAGATTGAAACCATTTCTAATCACTTTCATTTTTGAGAAAATTTTCATAACTTGGAAATGATCTCCTAATCACACCTCCCCAATGGGAAGATTTTGGTCCCCAAAAGCTCTCTAGACTACCGAAACTATTCTGTATAACAAATAAGAGTACTACACCCTTTTGTCTTTAGCCTCCAAACACTTGCCTTGCATGGCTAGTGACTTTGAACCACAACTAGAAAGCAATTCACACTTCCCTTCTTTGATGCGCTTGTCCTCATATCAAGAGTTGTCTTTCTTGCACTCACTCATAAAATTTATAGCGAGAAATTTACAAAAGGAAACTGTACATCACTGCCTTGATCAATGATCCAAGGTGGCTCAAACAAACAAGATATTACAGTATAAAATACATACATACAATTGAAATTTGCATATTTACAAAATGAGTACGTCTTATTGTACTAAGAAGTCTATCCACTTCTTACCAAACAACTTCCATGGTGACTTTTGCTGCTGCAACTCTTTCTCATGTGAAACTTCCATTTTCATATCAATAATAGAATCCTTAGTTCCACTTGTGCTAGTCTTTATGTCCTCTTGTTGCATGTGCTTTGGATGACTAGTTGGATGCAAAGTCCAACAATGGGAGACAACATGTCCCCTCTTTTGGAAATATGTGAAAATATTATGCACTTTCTTTGAAAGTTGCCTTTGCCTCATCTGCTTCCTGTATGCTTTCTTCCTCATCTAGCCTCTCGAAACATCATGGTTAAATCGACCACAATATGTACAACAAATATTTCTTCCATTTAAGCATGTAAAATTATCATGCTTTGCAGAAACACAATCAAATTGATCATGAGAATATTTATACCTCTTGTGCTGCTTTGAATGCTCATCATTTTTGTCTTCATGAGAATATGAACTAGTAGAGGCTACAACTTTCATTTTCAGACTAACATCATCGTTCTTGTCTTGAAAACTGTATGAACTTGCATGCTCGCCATAAGCTGCATGTCTACCATCTTCTTGCTACAACAAAGGCTTAAAGCAATGGCAATCATCTTTGAAACAAATTTTACATATTTGCATCTTAGAACTTGGAACAAAGGTTCTCTTTAAAGTAGCCTCACATGCTTTCATGGTTTTGGAGTCTTTGCCATTAAACTGCACATAACCAAGACCAAGATTCTTGGGTCGTTCCTCAACCGAAATAGGTTCAACCATGCCTTGTGCATGCTTGCCTAACCCTTTGCATTCATATCCAATTTTAATCATTAATTTTGACCCTATACCTCTTGCATGTTTTTCTAAAGAACCAACACATCTTTCTAATGACGAAACTGGAGACAAATTAGAATGGATTATCTCTTCCTCATGCATTTTCTTGGTCAAAGCCTCTTGGGCTTGATGGATCTTCCTCTCCATATCATGCAATATTTGAAGAATTTCTTCCTTCTCTTCCTTCATGGCAAACAAATTTTCACGAATTTCAGTGCTTTCTCTTTTATCCTTAAAAAAAATCTGTACCATGTCCTTCAATATAATAAAGTCACACTTCATATCATCATCGAATAATCTTGTGAAGGAGAAAACTTCACTTGTAGAAGTTTTCATTATGATGTAAATGAAAAAAAGGAACTTCAATAAAGTTCTCAAAGCTTTCAAAACAAATGAAAAATCTTTTTTAACCAAATGGCTGTAAAGACAAACTCATATTCAAGCAGCCAAACAACAAACAAACTCCAAGAACTTCTTAACAAACAATCGTCAAGAGGGTTTGTGTTTCAATGGTGAACTTAAGGTACTTTGGGGTAAGGAAGAAGCCTTCAACCCTTTCTTCCTTTTTTTCCTCTCCAAGACTTAGCTATCCATATCTATTCCTTCACCCTCTAGCAAACTCAACCTAGTAAGCCTAAAAAACCTACAACAAATGCTGCCCCAAAATGGCTCTACACTGCTTGCAAGGGTTATAATGCAAACTTTTAAACAAATCCTTTTGCACAAGAACAATACAGAGAGAAACACTAGCTCTCCTAATGCTCAAAAACACCACCTATGATACCAACTTGATCTGAAATGGAACTATTTGTAATGCTATGCAAAGTATCCATTATGATATAATAAAGTGTGCAAAGTGTTCTCCATGAGTTGCAGGTTAAGCAAAGTAGTTTTGGTTATGTTTATGAGTTTTATGTGTGAGGATTAGTTAAGTAAATTTAATGCTTAACATATCACAACATAAATACACAACAAATAAAATTCACTATCACATAACACATCAAATTTTTGAGGCAGTTCACCCCTCCTGGGCTACATTTTCTGGTCCAAGGCTCCCCAATGGCATGTCCTTGCTCTATTAATTTGATCAAAATCGTTACATAGGTAAAAATATGCCTCAATAGGCAAAAAACTGTAAAATTAGCTTCAGAAGATATAAAATAGCTAGAAATGGCTTTTGTTTCACACTAAACAGTGAAATATTACCCAATACAGTGCCTTCTCCATGATGGCCCTGATGGCTTCTTCATCTTCGCCGAAGCAAAATCTGCTATAGATCACCTCTGTTCGACCTGAAACCTATGCCAAACTCTTCATAAGGTCGAACATACCCAAAATTGACTAAAATTTCATCCAATTTCCTTCAATATTGAGGGAGTTATGGCAAAAACAAAATTTACCCAATATCTCTAAACAAACTCCTCCAAAACTGGAGGAACTCCAGTTAGCCCGACCAAAATGGTGGTCCGCCCAAAATTGTCAGGCTCTGCTCTAAAATGGCAGAACCGTTAAGTGTTGCATTAAATGTGAAGTGTCGGTCACATGTTCATTCTGCCCAAACCGCAACATTTTTCGTTAACCAAACCGTAGCATTTAATATAAAAAAGGTGGTCACATTACATGGCTCCAACCGCCGCTGTAACTGCTGGGCGATTAGCTCTTGGGCACCAAGGTGTAGTCATGTGGAGTATGGGCGTTGGACCCCTTTGCCACCAACCCAATTCGACTTAAACTTCAAATAGCAAATTTTGACTATACAGGTTAAGAACCACCTGTAGCCCGACTAGTTGGGCGCTCTTGCACGCGGAGGGAGGTCCAGGGTTCGAAACTCATGGATTCCATAAAATTTTAATATGCCACTTTGAATTTGTCCTGGGGCCATGTGGAAGCCTCCGGGAAGGCCACGTGGCGCCCGCTGATAGGCCCTCCAAAAATTAGTATAAAAATAATTTTGCAAAATATATTTTTTTTACAAAATTTTTCCATAAGGTTAAATTGAGTCAAAGGTCAATTTTTGGAGTTTATTGGACGATTTCAAACCTCAATAACTTTCACATACAACATCGGTTTTCAGAACCGTTCATGGCACCAAAATCATAGCGATGAGACCTTTTCGACTGTTCAGATTTCAACCATTTCTGATCACTTTCATTTTTGAGCAAATTTTCGTAACTTTGAAATGATCTTCTGATCACTCAAGTAAGTTGGTACCAACAATTTTAGTTCAAGAACTTGTGACATGGCAGAGAGATGGAAGAAAGATAGGTAGAAACAAAAAAAAATACATTTGGCCAAATAAAACCCTCAAAACCCTAACCAACACTCTCAACAAGGAAGAATAAATATGAGAATGACAAAGTCAAGATATATTAGAACAAGGAAAATCCCTAATCGTTTGTCTTGAGGTAATAATAATGATGTGAAATCATTATGGAGTACATGATGACATGCCTAAACAGGGGCTACCTTTGGATCTAAATATGTGGAGGAAATTGGGATTACAAGTCCTATTGACAGATTATCACAATGATACCTTTAGCCCTACCTTGCCTGTGAATGATTAAGTCGAGGATTGAGAAATTTCGGCATGTTTTATCCCAAGACCAAGGTTATAAACTTAGGTTTGAAAGAATTATATCAAGGTTGATAGAAATGAATGGATATATAGGATCCCAACATTGAATTAAGAACCAATAACCATAATTAATATAGGGAAAAATTAAATTATATACATTCGAATCAAGAATAATATTTGAGCACAAAAATAATTCGATAAACTTTGAAATTAAGGTTTCTACAGAATTTTAAATTATGTAGCAACATTTTCTTTTCCTTTTTTCTTACTAACATTCCAATGAAAAATCATAATGACAACCCTTCTATAACTATTTTTGTTTCCATGATAATGTCAGGAGATGCTAGAGCTCCATGCAGAGGAACATAGGTGAGTGAAATAATCATCAAAGAAAAGATATAAAGAATAAAATCCTCAACTTTAGAGACTAGGTGAGAATACAATACACACATACGCACACACACACACACACATACGCACACACATATATTATATATATATATATATATATATACACACACACACAATCAAACCAAATCAAACTAAAAACAAGGTAGCGAAGAAAGAAAACAAGAGAGGGGACCATTTCATTAAGAAATGGATGAGAGGGGAGGTGGTTAGATTTCCAACACAACCCAATCAATATTTGTGTATGCAGTTAATGAATTTTTTTAACCCTTTGGATTCCATAGATCATAGTCCATTATGGCTCTTAAATATTTGAAAATCCTCTTGTTAGCTAAGAGATGAATTTTTGGGGGGTTTATTGATACCTTGAAACTGCACCAAAAACTTGTATAATGTCTAGCCGTGAGGCTGTTAGATACAAAAGGATACCAATTATTGATATATACATCATTTGATTTACCTTTGGTGACTCATCATCTTTGGTGATCTTGCATATAGTAATCATAGGAGTATTGATAGGAGAACACCATTTCATTCCAAATTTATTCAAAATTTCTTTGAGGTACTTTCTGGAGATGTATATACCTTCTTTTGATTGAGTAATATGCAATACAAGAAAAAATGAGTGCTCCCCAAGCATGGATATCTCGAATTAAGTTTGCGTATCCTTAGTAATTGCTTTGCTGAGTGAATCTGTATCACCACCAAAATAATGACATCAACATAAACAACAAGAAATAATTAAAATATTTTGTGATAATGTTATTTCCAGATCCATCACATTAAGTAGATTATCCTATCGACATTTCAAACCAGCTATTGAGGTTCATTATCAAGATAAAATTCGATGCGATGGATTCAGAAATAACGTTATCACAAAATAGAGATCACAGAAGTCTGAAATCGGAAATATCATACCTATACGGAAGGAATACAACTAAATAAATTCGTACATTATAATGATGAAAATATTTAATTGCTAAGAGAAAAGATGATCTCGCTTTCCTGAAACGCTGCAGGAATTGCTCCATTATCCCCTTCTTTTCTCAAAACCTTTACATTTTTATTTATCATACTTGAGATTAGTTTTCCATCATTCAATTTTATCTTGATAATTAACCTCGGTAGCTAGTTTGAAACATTGATAAGACAATCTACTAAATGCGATGGATCCGAAAAAAAAATTATCACAAAATAGAGATCGCAGAAGTCTGAAATTGGAAATATCACACCTATACGGAAGGAATACAACTAATAAATTCGTACATTAGAACGATGCAGATCTTTAATTGCTAAGAGAAAAGTTGATTTGGCTTTCCTGAAATGCTGCAGGGATTTCTCCATTAGCCCCTCCTTTTTCTAAAAAACTTTACATATTTATTTATCCTACTTAAGATCAATTTTCTCTCATTCAATTTTATCTTGATAATGAACCTCGGTAGTTGGTTCAAAATGTCGATAGGAAAATATACTTAATGCGATGGATCCAGAAATAACATTATCACAAAATAGAGATCGCAGAAGTTTGAAATCAGAATTAAAATATTATAATTCTCATATTTGATATACATGTTACTGTCAATTGTTCCGATTTTGAATCCTTGTTGTTGCAGGCATTTTTTTTAATCTCGAATACCATGCCCTGGGCACCTTTTAATGTCCATACAATTCCATTTTCATCCTACACATTTCATCAATATTTTATGAAAACTAAAAACCTTCAAGTAGTTATATATAAAACTCTTCTTCAAGCTCGCCATTTAAGAAACCCGATTTTACATCCATTTGATATAATTTAAAATTTTTGTGACATGAAAATCTGAGGAACATCCTTATAACCTCTAATTTTTCTATAGGGGTGAAGAGTCTCTTCGAAATATATTCCCTATAATTCAACATAGCCTTTTTCATACAATTCTAGCCTTATTTCTTACAACTCATCCATTCTCATCTAATTTTTTTCTGAAGATCTATTTTGTGCCAATGACATTTTTATTTGCTGGTCTAGGAACCAATTCCCAAGTATAATTTTTCTCAATTTGATCTATTCCCCCATTCATAGTTGTTATCCAATGCTCATCTTGGGTTTCCTGAGAAAAATATTTTGGTTCAATCACAAACAACATAGAAACATGCACTTGAATGGAGGTATTCATTAATCTTATTTGAGTTTGAAATTCCACTTCCTTATCACCAATAATCAATTTGTAGGGAATTGATTTTGTATGTACCTCAAGGGTGTTTTTGGGTGATATCATTCCACATATTCCTCTTCTCCTAATTGTTAAAGTTGTTCTGCTTCATATTTATTATTGGTCTAGTTAGGTGGCCTATAAATCTTAGCTACTCAATTTTTAAAGATATATCCTCATCCACCTTTACATCAATGTAGTTAATTATTTTGCGTAGCCTTTTATTGTAACATCTGTAGCCATTTATCTTAGTAGAATATCCTAAAAATATTTCTTCATTATCCCTTGCATCAAACTCGCCCAGATTTCCATCATTATTCTTGATGTAGCACTTGCTGCCAAAGACACTTAAGTGTTTAATTGTGACCGGTTTTCCATACCACATATCGTATGGATTATTGTCATTATTTGGCCTAAGGTGAGATTTATTTAAAATATGGGTTGTTTTATGAACAAATTCAACCTAATATGTTTTGGAAGATATATTTCATCCATCATTGTTCTTTCCAATTGCTGCACTGATATATTTTTACTTTTAGCTACACCATTTTATTGGAGGGTGTTAGCAATAGTGAACTATCTTGTTTTTTTTCCAATGAAAAAATAAAACCATCTATTAAGGAAGTAGAAGGTTACATAGCATATGCATATAGCATTCAAAGAACTGCATTTTTCCCTTTTTTGTTAAAGCAAAGGAAGAAATGGAGTTCCAACTGACGAGGAGATGTATGTATTGATCCTCCCAGCTTTGTCAATAATCATTAAAATGACGTCTCCAATCAGCCCCCGGGCTTCCCACTTTAATAGAGGAAAAAACTGAAATAGGGATGAAAGTAGACTATGTCTGTTTTGAATCATCAAAAGACGAGAATTGGGTGGTAGACACCATTCCAATTTTCTATGCTTTTTTTAGCATACTGTTTAAACAGAGAAAACAAACCAGTCTCCTTGATATCCTCAGTGAGGAAAACAATCCGAAAAAGAGACAAAGTAGTATAGACATGTTCAAATGTTTGTAGCAAGAAAATATAGATAGAAATTAAAGATAAGCAAAGACATGATCCTGAGCTGAAAGAGGGAGCTGCTGGAACTTAGTGGGCAAAAGGAGGTTGTTCGATCTCTTGGATCTGACCTCCTTCCACCGCTATAGTGACCCATTTCCCCATATCTTGATGTGCACCCTCCTTATATAGGAGGTCTGCTTCAACATTTCATTCCCTGTAAATATGACAAGTAGTTATTTGGTTAAAATGGGCTTTTATAAGATTCACCTCATCAAGCAAAGTAGATAAAATGAAATTATGACATCTCTGAGTTCCATTAAACCATTTTATGATGTTCATAGTCCCCAAATATTTAAACGTCTCTCATCTCAAGAAACAATAGCCAGCATAGAAAAAGATGAAGATATTTTAATTCTGCAAAATTATTTGTCCCTTGACCGAGCCTGATTGATGCCTTAAGAATTTTCCCTGAGGGTTCATGTATGGATAGACTTGCCCCGCATCTATTTTGTGGGTTAGATGCCCCATCAAAATAGGCCCATGGAATATCCCCCCAGATGTTATCCTGAAGTATGGCTCTGGGTTGGTGGGATTGAGCCAGGATAGGAATGTATTCAAAGATGGAAGCTCCTTCTGCTGCAAGAAGATTAACATGGAAAGGGTTATCATGGAAGATGATTCAATTTCTAACAATCCAAGTTCCCCAAGAAACAAGCAGTGGAATATTTCTGAACCTATCATTAGGAGAGGCCTTCCACCATCTTAGCCAGGCCTCTCTCACTTCAGCTCCTTCCCATTTTTGTGGGATTTTAAGTAGTCTAAGGGTTTCATTCCAGAGCTATATATTAAAGGGGCAGGTAAGGAAGAAGTGTAGGATAGACTCCGCATTGACCTTACATAGAGAACACCAACCGGGGCCAATCTTCCCTCTGTGCTGGAGAAAATCCCAGGAGGGGATCTTGTTCTGAAGAATGCACCAGAAAAACAAATTGTATTTTTTCGGACCCTTTAAGTCCCATAGGGATTTGTACCACCACTCCAGCTCCCCCCAGCCTTTCTGAGTCATTAACCATTTGTATCCATACTTTGGAGAGAATAAGCCTGATGGAGCATGGACCCATCTGAGTTCATCCCGTCTCTCCTGAATCTTGATATTGGAATTTTGAATATCATTGATAAACCCTTGCCACTTTTGGAGCCACCTGTCTTCAAGCTGAAGGGCTTACCCAGACAACCAGGATTGCCTCCATATCGTTGGTTGGACATGTAGAGCTATGTGACTTAAAGTTCTAAAGCCCCTTTGTTCCAAATGATCAATGAGGTCTCTAGAAAGGGCTTATCTCCCCGAGCATCCCACCCATGGATCCCGACCTAATCTTACCCGAGAACCATCCCAAACATGCCACACTAGTCCCTTCTCAATGATTTTAATCCACATTACAGTGGCTTTCCAAACAATTGATGCATTTTTTGATTTCTTATTCAGCGTGCGCATCCATTCCAGAATTGGCATTGGATCAATATACTTTCGCTTAATGACTGTTGTCCAAATATTTTCCAGAGTAATGAGGCGCTAGCCCAATTTAGCAGCTAGTGAGGTTGTGAAGGAGGGAAGCTCCTTAATTCCCCACCCTCCCCAAGCTTTTGGGCACGCTATCTTTTCCCAAGCCACCCAAGGCATAACATGGTCCTCCTTTGATCCGGCCCATAGGAACCGACTACAGATTTTATTAATAATGGAAAGAGTGCTTATAGGAACCCATGAGAGAGTAGCCCAATAGATTGGTATAGCCAGGACTATAGATTTTATCAGCACTAGCCTCCTTGCTCTTGAGAGCCATTTGAAGCTCTAGTGTTTCATCCTTGACTCAATCTTAGCGACTAGCCAGTGCCAATCCTAAATGCGGTAAGAGTCCGGCTTTAGGAAGAATCCCAGGTATTTGAAGGAGTCCTCCAATGTCTTTGCTTCAAATTGAAGAACCTCAGAGATTCTTCCCACTTATGCTATGGACAGACCAACTGTTGTAATTGAGGATTTCTATCAGTTAATACATAGCCCTGTAGCCTTCAAAAAAAAGTTCAGGACCTCCTTTAGATGGTGACTGTCCTCCAAGCTACGATTGCTAAAAAGAAGGATGTCATTGACGAAGAGTAAGTGGGTGACAAATAGGTTGATAGCTACTTCAATGCCTTTAAGAACCCCCCTTCGTTTTGCATCATGTATCATCAAGCTGAGTCCTTCCGCCGCTAGAAGGAAAATTTTGGGGGAGAGAGGGCATCCCTGACGAAGTCCCCTTTGTATGTTGAAGAAATTCGAGGTAGCCCCATTGATCAGGACTGCTATATTGTAGAGGAGATGCACCACATTACCCAGTTGACAAAATCAATCTGGAATCCAAGATGGGTTAGAAGGAGCCGAATATACATCCAACTAATTCTATCATAAGCCTTGGAGAGGTCTATTTTAATGATAGCTCCTTTTTTTTTTACTCTTTTTTAAAATATGAAGGGTTTATTGGGCCACCCCCACTGCCTCATGAATTTTTCTTCCATCCAAAAAGCCGAACTGCTCCAAAGAAATATTCTGGGAAAGGAAAGGCTTAAGGAAATTTGATATCACTTTAGCAATGATTTTATAGATGCAGGGACATAGTGATATAGGTCTGAAATCATCAAACAACTCAGTGTGTTCCTTTTTGGGAATTAGAGCTAGGAATATGTAATTGAAAGGTGGATAGATAGAGCCTGATCTTCTCAATTCTTCCACTACCTCCAGCAATTCAACCCCCAAGAACTCAAAAAAGCATTGGAAGAATTCCATTGTCCAACCATCCGGGCCAGGGCTCTTATCTTTCTACATTACCTTAAGGATATCCTCCACTTCTTCCTTAGAAAGAGGTTCAATGATACTGTCATTTCCTTCATCATCTATATAGCTAGGGAAAAATTATGTTACCCTAATAACTTCAGCAATGGATGCCTCCTAAGGGGCTCTGAACAAAGATTTGAAATGTTTCACTCCAAGGGCTGAGAGTGCCTCAAAAGAGCGAACCGAATCTCCTTCTTCTGTCTGCATACCCCAAATTTTATTGATGTTTTTTTCTTCCTTTTGCATAGTTTGAAAATTTTTTGTGTTCTCATCTCCAGCTTGCAGCCAAATAACCTTGCTCTTAAGGCACCAACTCTCCTCTTTAACCAATAAAATATTCTTCCTTGATTCTTCAAGGCACTTTATTTGGTCCCTTGCTTCAGTGGAGACATATCCAGCCCCCTCTAGACTTTCAAGAAAGTCTAGTTCTTCATTTATCTTCCGAAGGTCTTCCTCCTCCTTTAGTTTTTTGGCCTTAGCCCATTCCAAAGTGGATTTTTTCATTACTTTAAGGTTCTCCATAAAATTCCTACTCGAATTACTTGGTTCCCTTGGTCGATCCCTTCTCCACGTGGCATGGAACAGGGAGGTGAAAGATTCCTCTGAGTCAAGAGGGGTTAAACTTGAAGGCGGCCCCAAGCTTTTGGAAGGGGCCTTTGATTTTGAGTAGGATGGGCAAGTGATCAGATAGCCCACCTTTCCCAATCCAGTGCTTGAAAACAAAGGCTCTAGCCACCAGATCTTCATTAAGGAGAAAACGATCCAACTTATTGGCCACCCTGTCCTCCCCCGATCATCTGTTTCTCCACGTAGGTTGAGGTTTGATCAAGTTTGCATCCACCAAGTGTGTGGAGGAAAACTGATTAGTGAAATATTCTATAAGCAGATCATCACAAGCAGATGAACCCCATGACTCCGACATGAATAGGGAAAAATTAAGGTCTCCCCCCATGATGAGGTTGGGATTTCACATACAAGATTTTTAAAACAGGTTATTCCAGTACTGCATCCTCTCCAAGCATGGTCCATAAACATTGAGAAGGAGAATAGAGTGACAAAGTTTATTTGAGTAGACTTCCATTTCCAGGGCATTTTCAAAGCCCCATGAAGAAATTTCCTTCAACCTCCCAGACTTGATGCCCAACGCCAATCCCCCTGATAATCCATGGGCATCCATCGCCTGGAAAACTGGAAAACCCAACTTGGGAACATCCTTGAAAGGGAACCTACCACTTCAATCCCTAGTCCCAGGGTTTCTTAAAGCATAAGAACATTAGGTGCGCATGAATTCATCAGCTCTTGCAAAGCTAGATTTTTGGGTTGACTAGCTAAACCCCTACAGTTGTAGGAGAGGATGATCATCAAGAACCCAGGGAAGGGGTCTGCACTGCTTTCCTATCAACAATATCTATTTTGGCCTTGACTTGAGCCTTAGAAAGATTTGATTTTCTACCTCTCATCTTTTTACGACCAAACAAGATAGGGTTAGACTCCAGACCACCAATGATCGCCCATTTCCAAGGTTTTTTCATCAAGGATCAACGGTTATAGGGAGGTTTCTCAGGGATAGAAGGCAGAGAGGAGGGCGTACTGATATCAGTCTCAGGGAGAGGGCCAACAAGAAGGGGAGGAACCGATGTAATAATGCTATCAAGGGACCCTATGACATTGTGCATTTGCAAATATTTCATTTGAGGAGGCCTAGAAGGACTAGGCTTTGTATAAGCAAAAAAAGAAGTTCACAAAGAGGAGAAAAGGGAAGGAGCAGAGACCAGAAGCATACCCTCCTGACAAGCTGTAGTGGTTCCAACGTCAAATGGAGGATCTGCTGCTTGAGTCAGATCCTGATCGTGGGCCATTGCTTTAGGAGGAGGTTGAGCTTCCTGTTGAGTCACATCAGGGTTTACATTACAGTGGCACCGGGACCTTCAACACCTTCCATCATTTCCCCATTAGAATGCCTAGTCTCTTCAACCCTCATAGATCTCATAGGCCCTTGATTTATCTTTTTTTTATTTTCTTCTTCTTCGGTGCCCCAGCAGGAAGTCCTTTGCTAGGTGGCCATACTTATGGCAGCGGTGGCATCTGAACGACATGTGTTCATAATCTAGAACTTGAGAGTATTCATAGTCCTTGTACTTTAGGCACATTTCCTCCACTAACCCTTCCTTAGGGTTTAAGTTGACCAAGATTCTTGCTGCGCTCAGGTCCTTGGTCTACTGGAATGACATATCTGCTTCTAGGTAACGGCCCAAAGTGTTTCCAATAGAGAAGAAGGTAGAGTCCATCCAGAAAGGTATTGGAAGGCCTAGTAACTTTACCCAAACTAGGGTGTCTTCAATTTTTTCCCTCTGCGCGTCGAAAAGTGGAGTCCATTTCCTGAATAAGACGAGCCTCTACCAAAAATTCCAATTCCTTTCTAGCACCTATTCTAAGTGTTCACTCTTCTCAAAATTTATCATAAACCACCCCTTGGCAAGTGTTTGGATCTCAATGGGATGTCGCGGGGCATCGATCCATTCCGAGGCTATCCACTCTGAGATGTAGCTTGCAGAATATTTCCTGCCTCTAACTCTGCTAACAAGGATAGTTTCCGTTACTTCCATGACTTCGTCGATATGTATATCCACACCAAATACACAACATGGGTACTCTTCCAATCTCCTAATCAACTTGTATTTTTTCCTTTTTGTTCCCTCAACCCTACCTCTTCCATCTTCCTTGCCTTCCAGCAGCCTTTTAGTTGCATCTGGAACTTCAAGAAATGGTGACCCAGGTCGCCCTTCCTCAAGGTGGTTCGGGCCCTCCCTGACAGATCCTCTAGTTCCTTTGGGGCCTTCTTGAGGTCTGATAGACCCAAGAAACTCCTTACGATTGTCTCCTTTTTTAGAACTTGAAGCCCTCCCTTTATTTCATTCAGTGTCAATAGAATGACAGACTCCCGTCTATCCCAACACCGATAGTCACTACCCTCTACGGTTTCTATCCAAACACTTGGATACTTCCGGCACCGAGCTTGTCGCTTCACTACCCTGTGAGAGGAGATACTTTTCAAGAGAGGCGATACCTTGCCACTGGGGAGGGTGTCTTTGCACAGTAGAAACTTCATGAGGAACCCCCCTACCCCAATCCAACTCTCTATGGATTTCTCCCAAGAAGGCTTTAAGCCAAGTAGAGACCAAAAAACCACAGCTAGCTACTATATCTTCCAAACGTCCTGAACAAAAAGGGATTGTTAAAATACCTGACAGAGACATGATTTTCTGGGTAAACTGGTGCGGTTCACCACCGATCTTCACAGGTATAAACGAAGGCTGAGTTAAACCACGAGAAAACCCTTCCTTCCATGCACAATTGAACATGCTCTGTAGACTTTCCTCCAGTAATGTAACTCTGTTCGACAGACCCCGGGCACCTTATGGAGCCTTGTTATTCTATCCTGAAATGCCCAAAGATGGAAAAAAATAGTCCAATTTTTTCACCAACACCTCCTAACCCCAAACAGTGAGAAAATCTTCCGGCATCGGTTCAATATCCATGAAATCCTGTTCAAAACCCATTTTTTCCCAGCGCTTTAGGTCTAAAACCACTTGTTCAACACTATAGAAACCATAGCAACTCAAACCTCCTATGATCACACCTTCGACTAGCAAGGACGTTAGGGTTAATAAAAGCGATAACGGCCATACTAACCCTGCTGAACCCAGGCCAAAACCGTCAAATCCTAGCTGCTGCATGTTCGACTGTAGATTGCCCGAGTGTTTGCATGACTCTGACAAGCTGGGACGTCTGTCGCCCCATACGTCACCTTCCTGTTGGACCCTTCAACCCGCCTTAGGACCACCAGAGACAGACCTTACCACTATGATTAGGGTTTCTACCTTTGAAAACCCTCATCCTTCCACCTCATCCAGACCAGTGAACTATCTTGTTATGACATGTTCTTTGTTGGAACAGGGTCTCCTACAAAGCTACGAATCTGGTCAATTTTGTATATTTAGTCTAACATAGGGGTTTTGGGGTGGGTAAAAGCCCCTAATGCATTGTAAGTGGGTGAAGGGTAGACCAAGAGTCCACAAACCATGGTTTGCGAACCATTGGATGCATAGGCTAAAGTAGTATAAATAGTTGAACCTTTTTGAGTCGATAGGCAGGAATGAATTGGAATTGATGCTACGTGTGAACTGTTAGTTCTGTAGGGTTGGTTGGGTAAGGAATCTTGCTAGCTGTGTGCGCGAATATCCTCTGTCCTGTTGTGTGCGGACCCTGCTGCTGTGTGCGCAGGTTGGGTTTTGGGTATTGTAAGTAAATCTGAAGGATTAATGAATGTAGAAGGCTATTGGAATATCTAAATGTATTGGACTTACTGCTGATGTGAATCTGCGATATCTGATTGAGTATGTATGCTTCTATATTATTGATTTAAGCTGCAAAATTACTTGTGTTACTTGTTTATGCTGTGATCTGGATCTATTCTATTATGCTTTATACAAGGATACCTGTGATAACTATGGTAATGTTCTATAAGTCTATGATCTGTTAGTTATTGTGATTATAATTGGTACTGCGCACGTGGATATGAAGGATATCAGTAGATCAGGGCTTTGTGATATAAGATCTAGTAATTATAAGGTTGAATGCAGCTTTGCTTGACTTACTTACCCTCTCCCAGGGTGCAGAAACCTAGTTCTAGCACCCTCCCATATTGCTTCGGGTGAGACTTTGGCCTGCACAAGCAGGTCACTACAGAAAGGGCTAGTAGTATAGGGGTTTTTTGGCAAATCTTAACCTCCGAACCTGGGTCAGGACCCCCTCAAGCCAAAAAATGGTTCTGTTGCTGGGACTGAGAGAATTTTGGGAGAGGGATCAGGTAATGCCAAGGCTGTATTGGAAACCTGAAAGAAAATAAATTGATGAATGGTTTGAACAACAAGTTCAAGAATTCGCAATAAACGAAAACCGCAGTAAGAGGTTGACCACCGAAGAGTGGAATAATAAGTATATTTTCACGGATATCTACAAGATCTTCTTTGTAACAATTGCGATCAAGCTCCAGGAGTGGCTCGCAAGGTTGGTTGAATTTCAGAAGTGTTGGAAAGACGAGTGGGTCCCATAGTGGACCTTAGAATTGATCCAATAGTTAGAGAAGACTGATAACACCATCACTCACACGGTGGATCACTGGGTGGATAGTGTGCTAGGAGGGTTCGTGATAGAATTTTCCATTGATCAGTTCATTTCCTACTTTGAAGTAGAGCGAAGATTCTTCAAGGGTTTCCAGGGTAAGTTTCTGAAGACCTTAATGTTGCTAATTAAGATATTATTGTGCGAAAAGAGTATTCTGTGTAGACACACAGAATGAATGACCTCTAATCTGGACGGGAGTACGACATGAAGTGGCAAATACTATTGGACCAATCAAGAAGGAGATAGATCTGTCTATAGTCCGGTAAGAGAAGCAGTTGTGCAGAGTCCTCCAGCCACACCACTTTCAAACCAACACAGGGGTAAGAATTCATCTACACCTCCGCCACCACCGGAAGATGACATGGCTGTGCACATGAAGTTGCCTACATTTAAGGGTGGGGGAGATGAAGACATGGATCAGTTTTGGTTTGTCGCAAGATTGGTATGGACTGCGTAGAATGTAGCTAATGATGCGGTGAAGAGGCCACAACTATCCCTTGCCTTTGAAGGAAGAGCTTTGGACTGGTACATGGGATACATTGGCCAACATGCAAACGTGACCATTGAAGAGATTAAGAATGCCTTGAAACAAATGTTCAAAAAGTCTAAGTACTACTCTCATATAGTGATTGATATAAAGGATTTCAAGCAAGGGCCTTCTGAGTCTGTGTGGGAGGTCGATCAATGACTGAAGAAGGTGATCAGAGAAGGAGGATTTCAGTATGATGAAAGACAACACACAGAATGGTTCATTGTTATGCTGCTGCCTCACCTGCGTGTACCTATGTGTCACCAAACTTTCGAATCGCAGGAAAAATCCATGGAGGTCACTATGAAGTTAGAAGCTGTGCCCAGAGATGATACCTAGCTGGGTGTCCAATGAATCCAAGGACAACGGGAGGCGATGCACATGGAGATCCAAAATCTACGAAAGGAGCAAGGAGCAGAGGCTAGCCCTGAAAGATGGTGCATACGGTGCAGGACGAATGGTCACACCATGGATAACTGCCCTTTGTTAGCAGACTATATGTAGGCCGAGGGACCTAGCCCGTTGTGCCCTAGGGAAGTTGTATGATCAAGTGGGACGGTGCTATGGTGTGATGATTGTCGTGTTGCGGGGCTGTGCGACACAAACCACTGCCCTCGCCTTGCTTCGTATGTCCCATAAGTAAAGCAGAAATGGTGCAGGTTCTGCGGGTCAGTAGGACACGATGAACAAAACTGTTGGACGTATGATTTGATGATCGATCAAGGGAATATCTATAAGGTACAGTCAGATCCATCCTCGCCAAGATCCTCTTGAGCACAGGTGGCTCCCCAGCCAGGGGTAGGGGAGGCGAAAGAGGTGGAAGCGTAGGTCGGGGACGAGGGAAACTAATCTGTTATAACTGTGGAGAAGTAGGACACTTTGCCAGGGACTTTTCGAACCCTATGAGGTAGTACTGCCAGTATTTTAGACAGCTGGAAAATGTGATTAAAGACTGTCCAATCTTGATAGCAAAGATACAGAAGAAGCAACTGACACCTACGCAGAATGTGCAAAGAGTTAAGGCTGAACTGCGAGACAAATATCCAAGAGTGAATGTCATAACACGTAGTGGGATGGCCACTGGGGGGCTTGGGGAGAAGACTGCGACCGAACCTCTGATCCGACAAGCAGTTATCAAGTAAGAAGGTTTGTATCTAAAATATGGAAAAGAAACATATGTCGTAGCTCGCAAAGACCTTGCTGAGGCAGAGGCATCTACTTCTCAGCCGTCGGGAAACCTCAAGGCAGATGAGGAGGTCAAACCCTTTTTACAGGCATGTATGAAGCTGTTGCGCAACCCAAAGTTTGTGGAAAATATTCAGGCATTAATAGATAGCTGCACAACACGACCTAGCCTACCTTCAGAAGTTAAGGACGTGCACAAACTATACAGATATGAGAAACACACTGGTAGGGAGATGCGGTTGACTGCGCAGATTGGTAATTACGAGATGGATCAGGTTATTTTGGACCCAGGGTTAGATGCGAATGTATTACCTAAACAGACTTGGCAACGAATGGGGGAACCTAAGCTGGAATGGTCCACTATCCAGCTACATATGGCTAATCAGAAGAATATCATACCCTTTGGGAGACTGCCGAAGATCATGGTAGATATTGCAGGGGTCAAGGTCCGGGCTGATTTTTAATTAATTCAGATTGTATAAGATGCGGACCCCTACCCTGTGCTCCTAGGATTGGATTGGGCCATCGATATGGGAAGCATCATTTGAAATATTCCAAAATTGGAACAACTACACTATTGGGAATATCTCAAGATATTACCAATGTGGAGATCCAGCAATACATAAACATGTCTCCAAATAGTAGTGAATAACATCAAGTTTAGAAAATGCAATAAGATGCCATAGCCATCTTATTAATAATATGGTAGCAGAAGGTGTACAATATCTTGAGGAAATGATCACTCAAGCTTAGGCAAATCCATCATCAAAGACACAAGTACAATAATCATGAAATACACTGCTACATATGATAAGCCAAGCTATGACTGCGTAGTCTATGAAGGATAACTGCTGCAAAATAATGTCAATACATAGATACAACAATGTATAGCTCAAATAAAGAAGGGGGAGCAAGATCTCAAACCCTAGAAACTACAATACACAATCCTTAAAAGGATTGGTTGAAATATACACAAAATGGAAAAAATGTCGGAGTTGCTAGGTAGCAGCTGCAACTCGAATTTGGAACTCAATAGAGAAGACTGAAGATGATAAAAAATCTGAAGAAGACCTCCTCCAATGGATCTCCTAAGTGGAAGGCTGATCCTTACACTTGAGATCTCACCCTCCAATCAACACTGCAAACCCTCACTGCAAGTACACTATGAAAATAATGCAGTCTAAGAGGGTAACTGCGCTGTAGGTGGAATAGAATGATTTGGCCAAGTGCCAATATTTTCAGTAAGCTCTGATAGCTTCAAAAATGATCCTCCAAAGGAAAGGAAGACTCCTCCTTTGGAAAACAAGTGATGGAAGAGGTGTTGTGACTCCTCACTGCAACACCCTGCAACACAACATTATGCTGCTGCATCAATAACGCTGTCCTGGAGGAGGATGCTTGGCCTCAAGCCTAGATGTGAGGCAAATATTTATAACTCCTTCAATAAGCTTCTCAAGAAAGGAGAAGGATTCATAAACAAGAAATCCTTGTGCTAAGCAGCACAACAACTCAGCTAAACAGCCGGGACTGCAAATAGTCTAAGCAGACAAGAAATCTATAATCATATGCATGTGAAACAATGGCTGCCTTGCCCTCTTTTTAAACACATGAGAGCTCCCTCTCCATGGGTCCCACTCTTTAGGGTTTCCTCCTTCAAGGAATATTCCATCCTCTTTCTCTGCGCTATCCCATAAGATGCTTTCCACCTCATACCTCTGCATTGTTTGACTTGGTCAAACTTGACCTAGCCTCTTTGAAAATGTCTCTTTTCACACATGAGGGTGTGAAATCTAGTTCCAAGGCTGATCCCCTTTCATACTAGAGGGAATTTATCCATGTTTTTATTATGAATGGGCCTTCTCACCCAATTATTCAACTCCTAAGTGAAAATAGCAAAATTTAATATTCCAATTTAGGAAAAATTTGGAATATTACAGTCCTCCCCTCCCAAATGTTGCTTGTCCTCAAGAAACTGCAAGGATATAAATAAGAAGTTTATCCCAAGGCATGGAGACTGAAAAGTGTTGGGAAAGCATCTTCCCCAAATGGATCCTCCATCGCCAAGCAATCATCCAAACAAAATGAGTCACCTCCCAATATGGAAACTCCTGAAAATATCCTTCCACCTCAAGATCCGGAAAATAAGGTGGGCTGAAAATCTGAACATGGTAAGAATCATAGCCTACCCCAAGTTATCCTTCTCTCCACTTATGATAAATATAGAGTGCGTGCTGATCCTGGGCTGCAAAAGTGTTGGCTTCAAATGGAAAGGTGAAGAGAAATCCTCCAAAGAGTTCTCCTCCAACATTGAAGAACAAGCTGAACCCAAATTTTTCATCCATGATGAATAGGACATGATCATCATAGAGTATCCCAGTGAGAATTTTTCTGCAAGTTTTACATGATGATGCATGATACAAACAATAACTTAGAAGGATACAACGCAGTCTCATCCACTGAAATCTCAGGAAATAACATGGAAAGTAATATAAAAAATCCATCACATCTACTAATGAATAGTAAATGGCTGAATGTATCAGAAATACATGATCAAATACTTGCCCATGGTTATGAAATAGATAGCTATCAAAATCATGGTCCACCTCAAAAGAGAACATATATGTGGCTGTGGTGGCCATACCTCCTCCCATGCTCCCATTAGAACATGTAGTGTAGAAAATGTGCGAATCTTCTCCCCTCAAGGACACATCCAACTCATGTGTCTCTCTCATAATCATGCTTCCAATACAAATAAGATCCATATCAGAAAATTAAGTCATGATCAACAACAAGATGAGGAAAATGCTGAAGGTTTCATGTGGTGCAAGAAGGTACCAACAGTTTTCCCAATAGTGACAGTGCAGTTTTCCAAACTGCTGCTTCAGAAAATTACATGGAAAAATGTTTCTTGATACATAGTGAATCATGTATGTCATCATATGGGAAATAGTTGGATATAAAAACTGAACATACATGTAATGAGAAATTTTTTTCCCAAGGGCACATAAAATATGGCTGCCTCCATCATATAGATTGGCCCAACAGTGATCATGGAGCAATGTGACAAGCTTGCCCTCTTGTGAAGCAATGCACTGCATAGTAATGGTAAGAGTATGCAAATCAATGAATGTATAAACAAAATTATTACCATATGTCGGAAGTAAGATGGTACATGGATCCATGGGTGATTCCTCCATAGTGTTTTGGCATGCTATGAAGAAGAATGGACCATGTGCTGCAAGAACATAATCCTTCTCATGCTTCGAAACCAAAGTCAAGAAGAATATGTCATAGTGATAGATGTCTCTATCCACTACTCTATCATCATCACCTCCTCCTTTTTCACCAAGTGCATCTAATGTGAAGTGATCCTGGGGACACTCCTCACATAAGTCTCTGCTCCAAAGTGACAGCGCTGTGAGCTCATGCAAATAAGCTCCTGTCAATACAAAGATTTGTTCTTTGACATGCTCCTTGTCAAAGACTCCTCCAATAATGCTGCTACAAATATGGAATACCTCCAAATATGGAAGTGCTTACAAATCATCCAAGGCCAAGGAGTAGCCCCTTTGCACCATGAGAGTGCCCTCTTCTACTCCTGCAACATCACACAACATATGAGAGCAATTTTTCCCTTGCTCTCTCAAGTGCAACTCAAGCAACCAAAGTGCTTGCTGCCTCCTTATGCTCCCATCATACAAACCTGGTGATGAAGAAATAATGAATGGTATGTATGTCATATCAACACCATGCATCCATACTCCATGTTGCCCAATGAGGCAAGCATCCTGCCACCTCTTCTCCATCCCCATCCTCTTAGGAAAAGGACATGCCAAGTGATGGCCAAACTCCTTCAAGAGGAGCCAGCACAGCCAAGCCTCCTGCTGCCCGGTGACATATATTTTCAAGTAGCCTCCCAGCTCCTTGCTTATCAACCACATCCACTCAATCACTTGCAGATTATTTCTCCTTTTCTTCCCCTTGGTACTCCTCTCATGAGGTCTACGATCCTCCCAAACCAAATCTATGTTTTTGCACTTCATGGAATTCTGAAATGCAATATTCTCAAGGATCAATGAGACCCTATAAGGACCCAAATAGGTGGTAGGTAAAAACCTCCCACAATTATGTGTATGGCTCAAGGAATGTCCAAAACAAACATGAGAGATGTTATCCATCCTAAGATGTCCTCCATCTTCTATCTGCTCCTATGAGAAAGGAAGAAAATATTTGCACTCCATGGTGTGTTGAAGTGCACCTCTAATGAGATCTGTCCTTGAGACCTCCCTCTCAAAAATAGTCTTCCAAAACCAATGAGGTCTTGGATCTGCTGAAAGTAGAAGTTCCTCTTTGAGCTGAGAGGAGCTCATTGAGAAAGGTTCATCTAGAAAGAAGAAAGGGTTTCTCACTTCAAGATGTCTACTATCTTCCTTCAAGTCTTCAAACCCCAACCTCAAATGTGATATGAAATCCAACAATGGCTCATGAGGATGATGGTTTATTTCCTCCTTGAATGTTTCCATGTTGCACAGCGCAGTGCAACCAAGCTGCTCTATAGTAGCAGTGTGATTTGACCCTTGGTCATGTGAAAGAAAATATCCACAATTATCAAAAGCATTTGCTGCAACAATAGATTTTGGAAATATTTTCATACCTTGATGTGATTTTGGAACCTCTTATAGGGCTGCAAGAGTTCCTTCCTCCCAAGTGTTGGCTACCTCAACTATTGATGCATGTGGCTGCTCCTCCATGAGTGTGACAACTTTATTACAAAGCTCCTCAAGTGGTGGTGTGAGCTTGTCTTCCTTCGTTCCTTCTCTATCAAAGGTTTTGATCAACCTTTGAGTGAACTTTGCAAAAGTTTTCATCTCTGCATTTCTCAAGTGGCTAAACCACCAAACATAGGCTCTACCCTCCAAGTGTAGTGCTGAGATTTCAACAGATTCCTCCAACTTTCTCACCCAATATTTTGCTGTAGATGACCCATCAAAGGTAGACAACATAAATCTATTTCCTTTTATTTCTGTTCTTCTGTAGGGTCTCTTCTCTTCCTTCAAATGGATGAATTGTGGAAAAGCTAGAGTCTCCTTGAAGGCTCTAGGTTGAGATTTGTACTAAAAAAGGTACTTACTTAGAATTAGATGATCCAAGTATCTTCCATTCTCAATGTATTATTCTTGATGAGAATAGGAAGTGCATGGTCCTTCCTCTTCTATTTCTTCAATCTTCTTGATCTCCTTGGAGAGGTCTCCTCTAGATCTGAAAATTGATGAGAGTAAACTCATCCTCTTCATCATCTTGATCTTCTTTGGCTGAGACTCATAGGTTGAGCTAGAGATCATGCTCTGATACCATAGAAATATTCCAAAATTGGAACAGCTACACTATTGGGAATATCTCAAGATATTACCAATGTGGAGATCCAGCAATACATAAACATGTCTACAAATAGTAGTGAATAACATCAACTTCAGAAAATGCAATAAGATGCGATATCCATATTATTAATAATATGGTAGTAGAAGGTGTAAAATATCTTGTGGAAATGATCACTCAAGCTTAGGCAAATCCATCATCAAAGACACAAGTACAATAATCGTGAAATACATTGCTACATATGATAAGCCAAGCTATGATTGCGCAGTCTATGAAGGAGAATTGCTGCAAAATAATGTCAATACATAGATACAAAAATGTATAGCTCAAATAAAGAAGGGGGAGCAAGATCTCAACCCATGGAAACTACAATACACAATCCTTAAAAGGATTGGCTGAAATATACACAAAATGGAAAAAATGCTGGAGTTGCTGGGTAGCAGCTGCAACTCAAATATGGAACTGAATAGAGAAGGATGAAGATGATAAAAAATTTGAAGTAGACCTCCTCCAATGGATCTCCTAAGTGGAAGGATGATCCTTACACTTGATATCTAACCCTCCAATCAACACTGCAAACCCTCACTGCAAGTGCATTCTAAAAATAACGCAGTCTAAGAGGGTAACTGTGCTGTAGGTGGAATAGAATGATTTGGCCAAGTGCCAAGATTTGCAGTAAGATCTGATAGCTTCCAAACTGATCCTCCAAAGGAAATGAAGACTCCTCCTCTGACAAACAAGTGATGGAAGAGGTGTTGTGACTCCTCACTGCAACACCCTGCAACACAACATTATGTTGCTGCAGCAATAACACTGTTGTGGAGGAGGATGCTTGGCCTCAAGCCTAGATGTGAGGAAAATATGTATAAATCCTTCAAGAGACTTCTTAAGAAAGGAGAAGGATTCCTAAATATGAAATCCTTGTGCTAAGCAGCACAACAACTCAGCTAAACAACCGGGACTGCAAATAGTCTAAGCAGACAAGAAATATATAATCATATGCATGTGAAGCAATGGCTGCCTTTCCCTCCTTTTAAACACATGAGAGCTCCCTCTCCATGGGTCCCACTCTTTAGGGTTTCCTCCTTCAAGGAATATTCCCTCCTCTTTCTCTGCGCTGTCCCATAAGATGCTTTCCACCTCATACCTCTGCGCTGTTTGACTTGGTCAAACTTGACCTAGCCTCTTTGCAAATGTCTCCTTTCACACATGAGGGTGTGAAATCTAGTTCCAAGGCTGATCCCCTTTCATAATAGAGGGAATTTATCCATATTTTTACTATGAATGGGCCTTCTCACCCAATTATTCAACTCCTAAGTGAAAATAGAAAAAGTTAATATTCCAATTTATTGAAGGAAAAATTTGGAATATTACAGTCCTCCCCTCCCAAATGTTGCTTGTCCTCAAGCAACTACAATGATTGTTAGGATGAATCCTTAGTGTAAGTGTACGAAAAAATATCCTTTTAGCTGTGCATAACAAACAGCCCTAATAGCAAAATATGGCCGCTAATATCTTAAGATTTGCAATTAGTTAATCAAGACAAATGCTGCAAAAATCTAGATCTATGCATAAAAAGACATTAAGCAGTAAAAATAAGGTTTTGCTCCATGCATCCAATAGACAAGACAAGAACAATATTTTTTGAAGAATTTTATATTAATGGCACCTGGGAGGAAAACAAGAAAGGTGTTTCCAATTCTTGTCAATGGGATGGGTTCTTGGAAGTCCTCAGCACTTCAGATCTAGAATTTCTCCTCTCTTGTTGGTGTAGAAAACCCATAAAAACATAGAACTCAAAGGGAGCTCACAAAGAAAATAATAGAAAATATGACAATGATAATGGCTCAAAGTCAGACCAAGAGTATAGATCCAGAGTGATCTAAGAGGCAACAAAAGGTGATGAATGGTAGGAAAAACCCTTCTATTTATAACAAAATATTAGGTCATTCTAGATCTTGGTGCATGATTAAAACAATATTAACCAAATCTAGATCCACCTTTTATGGAATATTTTATTATATTTGTTGGAGGGGAAAGGAATTTGACTTGGGTCAAATCCCTTTATTTGTAAATAATAAATAAATAAATGATTTATTTATCATTTAAAGGAAGTGGTTGAATGATAATCAAATAAATAATGATTTATTCAACTATTTATAAATGATTTAGTCAAATTTTACAAGGAATATTATTTAAATAAGGTTTAAATAATTATTCCTAGAAAATAATAAGATAAATAAGGATTTATCTAATTAATTTCCTTGTTTTGGGTTAAATATGACCAGGAATAATAATTAAATTATTGTTTAATTAATTATTCCATGAGGAAAATCAAACAAATATAGATTTTTTTAATATTTCCCTTTGGGGTTTCCTGTTTAGACCATAAACAACCTAATAAGTGTGTTTTATTAAGTTATTTTACATAGTGAAAGCAATTTTACTTAGGGTAAAATTGGTCTTACATGGTGTACTTGGGTCCATCTAATGATAATAGGTTAGATGACCAAAAAATGTTGTAACAAGGATATAACTGAGAAGTTTCTCCCAAGGTATGGAGACTAAAAAGTGTTGGGAAAGCATCTTCCCAAATGGATCCTCCATCCCCAAGCAATCATCCAAACAAAATGAGTCACCTCCCAATATGGCAACTCCTGAAAATCTCCTTCCACCGCAAGCTCCGGAAAATAAGGTGGGCTGAAATTATGAACATGGTAAGAATCATAGCCTACCCCAAGCTGTCCTTCTCTCCACTTGTGATAAGTATAGAGTGTGTGCTGATCCTGGGCTGCAAAAGTTTTGGCTTCAAATGGCAAGGTGAAGAGTAATCCTCTAAAGAGTTCTTCTCCAACATTGAAGAACAAGCTAACCCAAAATGTTTCATCCATGATGAATAGGACATGATCATAATAGAGTATCCCAATGAGAAGTTTGATGCAAGTTTTACATGATGATGCATGATACAAACAATAACTCAGAAGGATACATCACAGTCTCATCCACTGCAATCTCAGGAAATAACATTGCAAGTAATATACAAAATCCATCACATCTACTAATGAATAGTAAATGACTGAATGTATCAACAATACATGATAAAATACTTGCCCATGGTTATGCAATAGATGGCTATCAAACTCATGGTCCACCTCAAAAGAGAACATATATGTGGCTGTGGTGGCCATACCTCCTCCCATGCTCCCATTAGAACATGTAGTGCAGAAAATGTGGGAATCTTCTCCCCTCAAGGACACATCCAACTCATGTGTCTCTCTCATAATCATGCTTCCAATACAAATCATATCCATATCAGAAAATGAATTCATAATCAACAACAAGATGAGGAAAATGTTTAAGGTTTCATGTGGTGCAAGAAGGTACCAACAATTTTCCCAATAGTGACAGTGCAGTTTTCCAAACTGCTGCTTTAGAAAATTACATGGAAAAATGTTTATTGATATATAGTGAATCATGTATGTCATCATATGGAAAATAGTTGGATATAAAAACTGAACATACATGTAATTAGAAAACATCTGCCCAAGGCCACATAAAATATGGCTGCCTCCATCATATAGATTGGCCCAACAGTGATCATGGAGCAATGTGACAAGCTTGCCCTCTTGTGAAGCAATGCACTGCATAGTAATGGTAAGAATATGCAAATCAATGAATGTATAAACAAAATTCTTACCATATGCCAGAAGTAAGATGGTACATGGATCCATGGGTGATTCCTCCATAGTGTTTTGGCATGCTATGAAGAAGAATGGACCATGTGCTGCAAGAAGATAATCCTTCTCATGCTTCGAAACCCAAGTCAAGAAGAATATGTCATAGTGATAGATGTATCTATCCACTACTCTATCATCATCACCTCCTCCTTGTTCACCAAGTGCATCCAATGTGAAGTGATCCCAGGGACACTCCTCCCATAAGTCTCTTCTCCAAAGTGACAACACTGTGAGCTCATGCAAATAAGCTCCTGTCAATACAAAGTTCTGTTCTTTGACATGCTCCTTATCAAAGAATCCTCCAGTAATGCTGCTACAAATATGGAATACCTCCAAAGATGGAAGTGCTTCCAAATCATCCAAGGCCAAGGAGTAGCCCCTTTGCACCATGAGAGTTCCCTCTTCTACTCCTGCAACATCACACAACATATGAGAGTAATTTTTCCCTTGATCTCTCAAGTGCAACTCAAGCAACCAAAGTGCTTGTTGCCTCCTTATGCTCCCATCATACAACCCTGGTGATGAAGACATAATGAATGGTATGTATGTCATATCAACACCATGCATCCATACTCCATGTTGCCCAATGATGCAAGCATCCTGCCACCTCTTCTCCATCCCCATACTCTTAGGAAAAGGACATGCCAAGTGATGGCCAAACTCCTTCAAGAGGAGCCAACGTAGCCAAGCCTCCTGCTGCCCGGTGTCATATATTTTCAAGTAGCCTCCCAGCTCCTTGCTTATCAACCACATCCACTCAATCACTTGCGGATGCTTTCTACTTTTCTTCCCCTTGGTACTCCTCTCATGAGGTCTACGATCCTCCCAAACCAAATCTCTATTTTTGCACTTCATGGGATTCTAAAATGCAATCTTCTCAAGGATCAATGAGACCCTATAAGGACCCAAATAGGTGGTAGGTAAAAACCTCCCATCATGATGTGTATGGCTCAAGGAATGTCCAAAACAAGCATGAGAGATGTTATCTATCCTAAGATGTCCTCCATCTTCTGTCTGCTCCTGTGAGAAAGGAAGAAAATATTTGCACTCCATGGTGTGTTGAAGTTCAACTCTAATGAGACGCGCACAGTTACTAGACTGTTCAAGCTGCGAATAAGTAGCATTGAGACGCACCCTACGTTGGCTCCGATTGGGAATGCGGATATAATTGGCAAGGTTCTCATAAATATGGCAACAAAGAAATAGCTACGTTCAATCCTCAACCGCATGGATGATTATAGGAAGTTCATATGAAAGTATGTACTAATCACAACACCTCTAGAAAACTTGCTTACGAAGGATGTCCTGTTCTTTCGGGATGACGAATGTCAGACAAGCATGTCTCTAGTTTTTAATTACCTGGGAAGCAGGCCTATGTTAGGGGAGGATGCGCAGGTGGCACAGATGTTTAATCTAAGCACAGAAGGTGTGCTAGGCACACAGGAGGTGTGAAAACTAGCCGTTGAAACAGTAAAATCTGGTAAAAAGCAGAAATTACCTTTGGAAGGAGCAGAGGACTGGAAATTAATGTGGCACTTTCCACATAATTTTTACCATTTAACCAATGGTAAGTTTCACATGAGGCTTGCCCAAGCATTGGTTAACCCTTATGGCTATAAAACGAGTCAAACAGTCCAGACAAGGGTTTCGTATCAATTGTATAGCTTATACTTGGCATATCTTACCATGACAATTTGGTGCTGCAAGACGCTCTTTGTTTATAGTGTCTCCTTCATGTCTGAGCAACCTACCCCCTCAGATAGTAGCAACCCAAAGTTTTTTTTTCATGCCAGGATGACGGCTACGAACCCTGCTGAGCCTTCTGAACCAATGACCTCGGTAGAATAGGGGACTGAGGAAGTGGTGGAAATTGAGTCTAAGGTGGAAGAGATTCTCTTCACGCCGAGCCCAACCAAGAGGAAAGGAAAAGAAAAGCAGAGCTCCGGAAAGCTCCCGATTTCCACAAAATGGGCTGCAAGAAAGCCGCGCACTTCCCCACAAACCGCAAAATCTCCACAGGTAGCTCAGGAGGAAGCACAGCCTGTCGAGCCAATTCACTGGTTACCTCCCTTTGTTCGACCACACAGGACATCAACACACATGCCAAAGAATATTTATGGCCTGGTCACTTACCTGTACATGCCATTGATCCTAGGTGAGGTCCCCATCATTGGCAAACATTTTGGTAAGCTTCATGAGGTCAAGTTTGATGATCATGACCTAGCCAACTTCGACGCATTCCCTGAACTAGCACTGATGTTATACCTCGACTCGATTCATGACGACAATGGAGTTACAGTCATCCCCTAGCATTGGGTGCATGGGTTACAATGTTACGGACCGACTTGCACGACAACTTCTCGCCCTAATTCATGAAGGTTGACTGTGGATCCAGGATAGGACTCCTATTGATGCTGCGCTGATTCATAGGATTAATAGCCTCCCGATTAACGGACCAAGCCCTCTGGAGCGAGTGGGTAAGAAATACGAAGGCGAGACTGTTGAATTTGTGCGCCAAAAATACAAGGTGGAGCGAAATACCCGAGGCTTTATCATCAAATCCATCGATGATCCCGGTACACAGTTGGGCATGATGTTGCCGGCGTGCAAGTTGATGCACAAATTCCAAGTCGCCACCATTCCCGCCTATGTGATCCAGCTAGTAGGCCAATGTGGAAAGGGGGTTTGTTTTAATTGGGCTCAGTACTTATGCGATGAATTTTTGGCCAACGTCCGAGAATCCCAGGACTTAGGGCACACCTTTTACTACTCATGGTTGTTGTTCCTCATAGCATTGGTCACCTAGGAAGCTCCTGCGGAGTCAGTCCTCCCTGAGATTAACTTGGATATGTGTGAAGGAGCCAGTTATGCACACTTGTGGGACTCCAAGGATGCACAGCGCATAGAGGACAATCAAGTCTTCTAGGTCCTCTTCCAGAAGAGCATGGAAGTTGCCATCAATTCTAGACCACACTTATCACCCACAGTCTACGACAAATACAAATGCATCGTGACCTTTTAGGTGACCATGCACAACATACAGATTCGGAGCTGAAAGGAGAAAGTGTGGACTTCACTCCCCTATATGGTCATGGACGAAGAAAAAGACAATGTTATTGCACTATGGCCCATGCAGTGGAATATTGGCTTCAAGACCAGGGCGTAGGGTCCTAAAAGTACCAGTACAACAAAAGATAAGGATATCAGAGGCTCCAACAAACGTACCGAGAAGGACACAGAACCAGCTGCGAAGAAAGATGTGCAATAGAAGCAGACTAATGAGAAGGATGCCGAAGAAGATACATAGAAAGATTCACAGCCTGAATTAGGGATAGAAGGAGGGGATGCAAGAGGAACTGCATCCCCTTGCGAGAAAAAGCACACAGGCGAGCCTACCAAAGGACCCCGGAAGAAGCAGCGCGCTCAGCGGACAGAACATGATGAAATTGTCACCTTAACCGATGGTGACCTTGAGTAGATTATTGATGTATTCTCTCTAGCCATGGAGGATCAATGGGAAGCCCTCGAAGGACATCAGAAGGCTGCTCTCGCCACATTACAGGCCGAGCTCTGTGAGCTGCAACTAAAGACAGACACATTGCACACTAGTGTGACTTTGGTGTGGACACTGCAAACCACCAACAGTGCTATGCTTACAACGACAAAAAGCTGCCTATTCCCTTTGCCTGGTGTCACCCCTATGATCAGTCTGCCTGACCTAAGCATGCAGGTCCATAGTTGTGGGGAGGTATAGCTAGACTTACCCAAACTACCACAAGATTCTTTGCAGGGACTCCACACGGGTATATTTCAGGAGATTCAGCACTAGACTTGCAGATTCACCAACGGATAGGTTGGATGAACAAATGATCACTAAAAGATATGCCGCAATTGCCCTTTCCACCACGTAGCAGAAGGAGCTTGAAATCTTCATTCACCAGCTCTGCGTAGAAGTTCCAGCAAAGATTTCGGCTACCGCTATGCCCCAGGCAAAGGTTGAAGGGTTGGTCGCCACATTGAAGGCATCACGAATAGAGGTTCTAGAGGTTAAGTCATGGATGGAGCAGCAGATTACTGATCTGCAGGCTAAATTGCAGCCTAAAACACCTTCAGAAGTGCAGGCCTAGCAATCTGCGCTAGTCACCACAGCTACGAACGTCATCACAGGGCAGATCGTGCATGGTGCTCAACTACTGGAAACTGCCATGCAACTACGGACCAAGGTTCAACGCGATCTGCTCCTGCATGAAATAACCCAAGCCTTATGGGAGAAAGAGCAGATGTTTGAAACATTGGAAGCCACCCTGCCCATGTTGGTTCCTGCTCAGCGCTTGGCACGACTGCGAACTAGCAAAGACCTCCAAGCTGAGATAGAAGAGTTGTGACAGAAGAAGAAGGTCCTTAATGACTGCCTGAAGCCTTGGGCTGTTGAAGCCCTTAAGCTATCGCAAGATGTCGATGTAGCCATGAAGCAAATCAAACAGACCTTGGAAAGTGTCACTGCTGCGACAGAAGGCCCGATTTCACAGAAATTGGTCAACATTTCCCAGAATGATGCTGCCCAAAGTGAAGCCGTGCTGCCCCCATTGGCTGAAGCGATCAAACTGTTGCAGGTGCAGGTGGAGATGTTGGCAATATGATGCAGAGTGTTGTTCTTGATGGCAACCTACTTGATAAAGTTGGTGGCAACCTATTAGATGAAGTTGTTCTTGATGGAAACCTATTGTACTTGATGGAAACATACTTGATGAAGTTGTCCTTGATGAAAACCTACTTGATGAGTTAAGGGGGGGATTGTTGGCAATGTGATACAATGTGTTGTCTTTGATGGAACCTACTTGATGAATTTGTCCTTAATGGAAACTGACTTGATGATTTGTTAATGATGTAAATCTGATGTATCTACAGATCAGTTCAGAAGTAGCAGAAGAAAGGAATTCAGAAAGTGCCAGAATAATGTTGAACAAAGTATGTCACAAAGCATACGCGGGTTTGTTAAGGAGAAGTCGTGTATGTACGCGGAAATGTACGTGACAAGTAGCATATGCCAATTTGCGCTCTAAATTTATAAAACCAGGGGACATTACCATGGTATTGGCCCATAGTATTGAGCGCTTGATTATCTATTTGATCCCGTTCAGGAATACCATCGGAAGTTGTGTGGTTTTGGCTCATGGTATTGATAAAGGCTAAATCTATATAAGGAGAAGAAGATCATAGTGCAAGGTATGCATGTGTCTGGGTTTTAATGAATACTTCACTCTGAAGTATATCTAAATGGAATGGGTAACAGTTTTCTGATAGATCTGAATTCATAATGCATCTATGAAGAAAATGATGAAGAAGGATCTCTAGATCCGAAATGGCTATGTATTTTCTAGATCTGTTGATGAAACGTTTAGATCTATGATCTGGAAAATCTTTGCTGAAGTAAAGGAAGAGATCTAAGTTGTTTACCTAATCTGAAGAGGTGCACTACCCTAAAATGACTGAAGATCTATATGCATGTTCGTGGCAGAGAAAGCGCGTATATACGCGGCTTGGCTGAAGCAAAAGCGCGTATGGAATGTGAGGTTGGTCCTGAAATGTGTGCAGATGTATACGCAGAAGTATACGTAGGTTGCTAGACATATAAGCGAGTATACACGTGACTTCAATGAAGAGAAGTAGCATATGCACTCCATGTTATGCACAGAGGCATACGCAGGTTGGTAAGAAGGGAAGCGCGTATACACGCGGTTTCAGTAAACAGAAGTAGCATATGATATTTGATTAATGAATGTTCTGGGTTGAGTTTACATCTGCATATCTATTCTGAAGTCTGGGTTATCTCTGATATTATGGCTACAGTGGTCTCACTATTCTGTTTGAAGTTCTGGGAAAAATATGTTTGTTGATTAATGAAGGGTTGTGTTGAAGCTGTTTGATCTAGTTTGAAAATTGACGAAACGTGGTCCTTGATGGTGCTGAGGGTCGAAGCCTTTAGTGAGGCGGTTGTAGCTCCCTTCCAGTGGTAGCTGGTAAATGAGAGCATGGGGTTGTATCTCCCTTCCAGGAGAGGCTGGTAAACAAGAGCGGGGGGTTGTAGCTCCCTTCCAAGAGAGGCTGGTAAACGAGAGCAGGGGGTTGTAGCTCCCTTCCAGGAGAGGCTGGTAAACGAGAGAAGGTTGTAGCCTTCTATAGGTGGGTGCCTGCGTGCTAGTATGAGTCTGCGCCAGTACATTGTTGTAAGATGTTTTCTCTATAATAAAATATTGAAGACAAAGACGACTGCAGCAGTGGTTTTATCCCGAATTGGGTTTCCACCTTAAATCCTGGTGTTCATGTGTGTTGCTTATGTGTGATGGTTTATTCTGTTATTACTGTACATGCTTACTACTTACTAAACATCTGATGAATGAATGATGAAATGATTTAAGTAAAGAATCAATTACATAATAAGAGCTCTGAGAATACACGAGTTTCCTAAAGGATATCTGCGTGTATACGCTAGTTATGTTAAACAAAGTAGCATATGGGTTTTAGAGAAAGAAAAAGTAAAATTTTTTGAGTAAGCTCTAAATACTGATTCACCCTCCCCCCTCTCAGTATTTTTCCCAACAATTGGAATCAGAGCAGGTCCTTTTGCAGAAGCTTGATCGCTTGAAGGAGATCCGTCACAATGGGAAGGAAGCAAAAGAAGAAGGATACTCAAAAGGAGATATCTCAGAAAACATGTTCAGCAGAAAATGAAGAAGACAAAACAGGTACTGATTGTTGTTCTTGTGATTCACCTTCTTGTGCATGCAATGGTGAAGATAGTGAAAGTAAAGTTATGGATCTAGCAGAAGCTCTCAAGATTAAAGTTGAAGAACAACAAAGATCATCTAATAAGCAAGAATCTATCTACAAAGAGATGATCTCTAGAATGAATGAACAAATAGAAACAATGAAGGGACAAATAGAAATGTATCAAACACTGCAGGTTAAAGTATCCTATCGAAATAGAAGACTTGAAGCAGAAATCCTCTCTCTGAAAGTAGATCTTGAAGCATCAAATAAGAAGAATGAAGAACTTCTACAATCAATTGAAGAAGAAGGACTTAAAGTAGAAATCATCTCTTTGAAAGCAGATCTTGAAACATCAAATAAGAAGAATGAAGAACTTCTACAATCATTTGAAGAACAAGAAAATGGGTTGAAAGAAGAGATTCTAAAATTGAATGATCAAGTAGAAGAAGGAAGAAGGAAAGAAGAATGTATGAAGAAGCAATGCCAAAAATTGGAGGTTGAGGTAAACATTCTAAAGGGTAAATTAGAAGAAAAGGGTAAACTCTTGAGGTTTCAAGATAGTACTAAGATTCTGGACAATATTCTTAGTAGTCAAAGGTTTCCCTCTGTTAAATTTGGTCTTGGTTTTCATGAAACTGTTAAAGGAGAACCTAGTTCACAAGGAAGTGCTAAAGATTCAGAGGATATCAATGCAAAATCTGAAGTGTTGAAAGAAAAAAAAGGTCAACCGACAATCATGAACTCTCAAAAGAAATCATTCCCTCCTAACTATAGAAGCATCAATAATGTTGAATGCTTTAAATCTCATAATTATGGGCATGTTGTAGCCAGTTGCAGAAGCAGATTGTTTCAGTCACAAACAAACAGATTCTACTCAGAAAGGTACTCAGGTTTCTTTAAGGGATATTGTTTTTCATGCAGCAAGTATGGTCATAAAGCAGCTAATTGCAATAGAAGAAAGAATAGAAAAACACGTTATGATCCCTATACTTACTTTTCTGGTCACGCAATATGTTATGCTTGTAACAAGTATGGACATGTAAAAAGGAATGCAGGATGAATAGATCTGAGAAATTGGATAATTTCCAGCACACAATAAGAAATTTCAAGAAAAGCTGGAAAAAGAAGGAGGACCGGTCAAAACCGTAGGGCATAATAATCCTACTGCAGTCATCCGCTTCTAAAGCTTACTTCTCATAATGACTGCAGGAGAAGATGTGAGATACATTATAGGAATCTGTAATGTATCATCACAGGGGGAGCAATGTATGATGATTCTCATGGTTGGTTTGGTAATTCTGGTTATGTTTATTTCTGACAGTGCATTTGATGTGACAAGAAAAGACAGGTACAAGTGGTACAAATTCAGGGGGAGATGAAGTTGTGAAATTTTCTGTATTTCACTTTCCATACGCGGGTTTCATGAAATAAAGTCGCGTATACACGTGAGTTCCAGTGGAGACAGAAGCGTATGCTTTTCTGATAAGAATAACAGTAAGACAACTCAAGAACAGGAGCACAGATTCAGGGGGAGCATCAGTCTAAATACTAATGATTGAATTATTGTCATTGTATCTGCTTATTCCTTATTTCTTGTGATACTCATGCTCAAAGTGATGATGACATGATACATGGTTTCTTATGATGAGATTATGGATGAGCCCTGATTGCTTTTTGATGAAGAATATTTTTGTTTTCACACTTGAATGAGATGGAAGTCTTATGATTCAGAGATAAGGGTAGATCATGCAGAATTTGTTGCTGATGAGTTTTCTCACGGTTGAGGCCTTTTTCCTACACATGTTACATCATGATAAATCTTGAAGATCTTGGTAATATCAGATCACATGGATGATTTCTTGACACATATTGTCTATTGAAGAAGTTGTTTTGGTATGATGATTCCTCTTGGGAAGAATATGTTGATGCTGCAAAGAGTCTGAAGGCTTGGTTACTGATGTGCTTATGCTACAACTGTTGGATGACACTTGAAAACACAGTTAAATTTTCATATCTTTCCTCTATCATATTTTCCAGGAAAGCATTCGAATATCTCAAACAGAAGCTGGGAATTATCTCTGCCTCTCAGAAGAACATATCTGCTTAAAATCAGAAGATTAAATTGGATACGCGGATTTCCTGAAATACATTCGCGTATATACGAGAGTTTAAACACAGAAAACTGCGTATGGGTGGTTGCTGACAAATTTTTTTGGGTCAGCATTCTTCAGAAAACAAGCTGTGGTGCTGTTTGGTTTCTTTGGTGATGTTTCAGCTCTTATATTTCTGTTTCATTCTCTGATATTGGATGAATATGCCTTGATGATTTGCTGTTGAAAGTGTTCAGGATGCACAAGTTAAGGGGGAGCTTTGGTCATATGGAAAGGATGCATTGGATGCACAGTTTCAGGGGGAGAATTAGCCTTGCTGAGTGTAATGCATTGTTGGCATTATGATGATTTTGAAATATGATCTCTCTCTTGAGGTCTTTTTGGTATTAGTTATAAAAAGTCATATTTGTAATTTGATGAAAAGGCTATGAACTATGATGTAAATTGTAATATTCAGTCATGTAAAGAGCTTGTTAAAATTTGTAAACCCACTTGGATGGGTAGTTGAGTCAAAATGTGTAAACCCACTTGGTTGGGTACTTGAGTCTCATATGTAAATCTACTTGGTTGGATCATTTATGTAAGTATGAGTCCTTGGTGATAGGATGGGTCATAGAGTCATGTACTTCATTGAAAAATATGTTTGAATATTTAGCATGAGCTCAGGGGGAGCGTGCTAACTTCAGTGCACATCAGATCTACAAGAGCTCTTCTTTCTACATGAGAAGAAAAACCTTGTTTTGGTTTTGATTCGCCCTTTGCCCTTGATTTCAAAGGGGGAGAGTAACATAGTGTTTGAATAGGGGGAGAGTATCATGGTGTTTACATAATGTTTATAATCAATGTATCGATCTGTTGTGGTGATCAAACACCATCGTGGTTGCCATCAAGTCCAAAGGGGGAGATTGTTGGCAATATGATGCAGAGTGTTGTCCTTGATGGCAACCTACTTGATAAATTTGGTGGCAACCTATTAGATGAAGTTTTTCTTGATGGAAACCTATTTTACTTGATGGAAACATACTTGATGAAGTTGTCCTTGATGAAAACCTACTTGATGAGTTAAGGGGGAGATTGTTGGCAATGTGATACAATGTGTTGTCTTTGATGGAACCTACTTGATGAAGTTGTCCTTAATGGAAATTGACTTGATGATTTTTTAATGATGTAAATCTGATGTATCTACAGATCAGTTTAGAAGTAGCAGAAGAAAGGAATTCAGAAAGTGCCAGAATAATGTTGAACAAAGTATGTCACAAAGCATACACGGGTTTGTTAAGGAGAAGTCGCGTATGTACGCGGAAATGTACGTGACAAGTAGCGTATGCCAATTTGCGCTCTAAATTTATAAAACCAGGGGACATTACCATGGTATTGGCCCATAGTATTGAGCGCTTGATTATCTATTTGATCCCGTTCAGGAATACCATCGGAAGTTGTGTGGTTTTGGCTCATGGAATTGATAAAGGCTAAATCTATATAAGGAGAAGAAGATCATAGTGCAAGGTGTGCATGTGTCTGGGTTTTAATGAATACTTCACTTTGAAGTATATCTAAATGGAATGGGTAACAGTTTTCTGATAGATCTAAATTCATAATGCATCTATGAAGAAAATGATGAAGAAGGATCTCTAGATCCGAAATGGCTATGTATTTTCTAGATCTGTTGATGAAATGTTTAGATCTGTGATCTGGCGAATATTTGCTGAAGTAAAGGAATATATCTAAGTTTTTTACCTGATCTGAGAAGCTGCACTACCCTAAAATGACTGAAGATCTATACGCATGTTCGTGGCAGAGAAAGTGCGTATATACGTGGCTTGGCTAAAGCAAAAGCGCGTATGGAATGTGAGGTTGGTCCTGAAATGTGTGCAGATGTATACACAGAAGTATACACAGGTTTCTACACATATAAGCGCATATACACGCGACTTCAGAGAAGAGAAGTCGCGTATGCACTCCATGTTATGCACAGAGGCATACGCAGGTTGGTAAGAAGGGAAGCGCGTATACACACGGTTTCAGTAAACAGAAGTAGCACATGATATTTGATTAATGAATGTTCTGGGTTGAGTTTACATCTGCATATCTATTCTGAAGTCTGTGTTATCTCTGATATTCTGGCTACAGTGGTCTCACTGTTCTGTTTGAAGTTCCAGAAAAAATATGTTTGTTGATTAATGAAGGGTTGTGTTGAAGCTGTTTGATCCAGTTTGAAAATTGATGAAACGTCGTCCTTGATGGTGCTGAGGGTTGAAGCCTTCAGTGAGGGGGTTGTAGCTCCCTTCCAGTGGTAGTTGGTAAATGAGAGCAGGGGGTTGTAGCTCCCTTCTAGGAGAGGCTGGTAAACGAGAGCAGGGGGTTGTAGCTCCCTTCCAGGAGAGGCTGGTAAACGAGAGCAGGGGGTTGTAGCTCCCTTCCAGGAGAGGCTGGTAAACGAGAGCAGGGGGTTGTAGCTCCCTTCCAGGAGAGGCTGGTAAACGAGAGAAGGTTGTAGCCTTCTGCAGGTGGGTGCCTGCGTGCTGGTATGAGTTTGCGCCAGTACATTTTTGTAAGATGTTTTCTCTATAATAAAATATTGAAGACAGAGACGACGACAGCGGTGGTTTTCTCCTGAATTGGGTTTCCACCTTAAATCCTGGTGTTCATGTGTGTTTCTTATGTGTGATGGTTTATTCTGTTATTACTACACATGCTTAATACTTACTAAACATCTGATGAATGAATGATGCAATGATTTAAGTAAAGAATCAATTACATAATAAGAGCTCTGAGAATACGCGAGTTTCCTAAAGGATATCCGCGTGTATACGCTAGTTATGTTCAGCAAAGTAGCGTATGGGTTTTAGAGAAAGAAAAATTAAAAATTTTTGAGTAAGCTCTAAATACTGATTCACCCCCCCCCCCCCCTCTCAGGATTTTTCCCAATAGGAGACCCCACCATCTTAGTGACTTGGGATGAGTCACAAGATTGTGTTGGGGGACTATTGGAATAGGGTCTCCTACAAAGCTGTGAATCTGGTCCATTTTGTATATTTTTTATTATATTTAGTCTAAAGCAGGGGTTTTGGGGTGGGTCAAAGCCCCTAATGCATTGTAAGTGGGTCAAAGGTAGACCAAGAGTCCGCAAACCACAGTTTGTGAACCATTGGATGCGTAGGCTAAAGTAGTATAAATAGTTGAACCTTTTTGAGTCGATAGGCAGAAATGAATTGGAATTGATGCTACATGCAAACTGTTAGATCTGTAGGGTTGGTTGGGTAAGGATTCCTGCTGGCTGTGTGCGTGGAGATCCTCTTCCTGCTATCTGCGAACCCTGCTGCTGTGTGCATAGGTTGGGTTTTGGGTATTGTAAGTAAATCTGAAGGATTAATGAATGTAGAAGGCAGTTGGAATATCTGAATGTATTGGACTTACTGCTGATTTGAATCTGTGATATATGATTGAGTATGTATGCTTCTATATTATTTATTTAAGCTACGAAAGTACTTGTGTTACTGGTTTATGCTGTGATCTGGATCTGTTCTGTTATGCTTTATGCAAGGATACCTGTGATAACTACGGTAATGTTCTATAAGTCTATGATATGTTAGTTACTGTGATTATAACTGGTATTGCAAACGTGGATGTGAAGGATATCAGTAGATTAGGGTTCTATGATATAAGATCTGGTAATTATAAGGTTGAACGCAACTCTTCTTGACTTACCTACCCTCTCCCAGGGTGCGGAAACCTGGTTCCAGTACCCTCCCATACTGCTTCAGGTGAGACTTTGGCCTGCGCAAGCAGGTCACTGCGGAAAGGGCTAGTAGTATAGGGGTTTTTTGGCAAACCTTAACCTCCGAACCTAGGTCAGGACCCCCCCCCCGAGCCAACATTCTTCATAGAATTTATTAAACTAATTTGAAGTGAAATCTCCACCATTTTATAACCTTACACTTTATTTTTCAATCAATTTGGTTCATAGCCATGGATTTAAAGATCTTGAACTTTTCAAATGCTTCAGAATTTCCCTTTAGAAATGAAACCCACATAATTCTAGTATAATAATCAACAATAAGCATGAAGTATATGTCATCACTTAGATTCTCGGTTCTTGCGGGCCCACATAAGTCTATATGAACTAGTTGTAGTGGCTTGGTGGATGAATTCTCACTGGTTATGAAACGAACTAGGATTTTCTTACTAATTTAACATGATTTATAGATTATGTTCCTTGGCTTATAATTTTTTGGTAGTTCCCTTACAAATACCTTTTTTTCAGCTTTACAATATGGTTGAAATTGAAATGTACCAAAATTTTGTGCCACAACCGGCTCTCATTAAGCTTCATAAATAATAATTACAATTTTATTACTTAAGTATGTACATATTATTCAAGGTTCTCACACCTATTGATATTACCTTCCCTGTTTTTTTTTTCTGATTTTATCTCACAACCTATGGAACGAAAGGTAACATCATACCCTTGGTCACACATTTCGATTACACTTAATAGATTGTGCTGGAGCCCATCTACAAAGATTACGTTTTTATCTTTACCTCTTACATTGTCTAAACTCACTGTTCCTTTTCCCCTAATGTTTCCTAGGGAATCATTACAAAAAATGACTCTTCCTGTCATGTTTTCATTCAATGACAAGAATGCACTTCTATCTCCAGTCATATGCTTAGAACATCCACTATTGAAATAACAATGACTCCCTTAATTTTGGGAATATAAAACAATGCCATGTTATTCTTTCTTTTCTTCCTTTTTCTCCCTCTAGGTATTGGGTTATTCTTGTGTTTTTTTAATTTGAGAAGATTAAAAACTGTAATATTACCAAATGGGAAAAGCAGGAAAATAGTGCATAAAATGAAACCATTAGCAAATATTTAACACATGTAACCATGAGACCAATATAGAGCCATATTATTGATCATATATGCAGCAAATAAGTACAAAAAAATGGGGCATAAACCATAGAATGTGATCACAGAAGCCTCCAATACATAAACACTCTCAAAAGTGAGATGTTGCTGCTATAAAAAATTCCAGAGAGCTGCTACAGCGTAGTCATATTATGCATAAATACAGTTGGATATGAAACAATGATGTAAAAATACTGATATAGGCCCCAATAGATTCTAGACATACAAATCTGGGCACTAGATCAACTTTCCAAGACAACCCAAGAGGGTTTCCGGAAAATGCACACAATGTGCCAATGTAAGTTGTAGCCCTAGGGTTGAAGGTATGTTGCAACAATAGAAATGAGAAGATATGGCTGAAGCTGATGTAGAAACATACAACTCTTCTCCAATAGATCCTCCGGATGAAAGAATGGCTCCTCCACTGAAGAAATCACCCCCCAAAACAACTATTTCAACCACCCCTGCAACTCCTCCCTAAAATAATGCATATCTGGGCTGAAACTGCACTGTAGGGGATAAATACACTTTGGCTTGATGCCAAATATGTCAATAAAGCTCAAGGGGCTTCTTTACAGGCCTTCCAATGGATGGAAACCTTCCTCCACTGCAAAACTAGCTTTGAAGACACCCAATATAATTCTCCACTGCTGCATCCTGCAAAACAACCAAACCCTCAACAGGATCTACACTGTAAATGAAAGATGAAGCTTGGCCTTGATCTTGAGTGTGGAAATTTAATGCAATGCTCCTCCAAGAGGCCTATCAAGGAAAGATATTTTATTCCCGCTCGGGAACACCCTGTGCTAAACATCACTGCAAACTCAACTAAACAACTGAAGAATGCCAAAAGTATAAACAGACCATATACAAAATAATAAGCCAAAAAAATTCCCCATATGGCTGCCATCCTCTTCCCTATATAAGTTATGAGCTTCCTTACTGTTGAGATTGCAACGGAGACGACTTAGTGGAAAAGTTTCCTTCCTCAAAGGTAGATCATGAGGAGCTATTTTGGCGTAAGTCTATTTTAGACTATGTCTATTTTTAAAGACATATGGATCATGTTCTATGAGTTGCGAGGGATGCTGTTGTGGATAGTTGGTCAAGTTGGAAAAATAGATGGATTTCTATTTTTAGACATATTGGGCGAAATCTATTTTTAGATTGCCAGTCTAAAAATAGATATGTCGAATATTATTAGCTCTTAATAATATTGGACTATAAACATTATCTTATTCTCTTGGAGCACTTCAGTTAAGTGCACAGATGTGGCACAGGAGCTGACATAAGGAATTACGCTATTCCTGAGGGTTAAGTGGAGCTATTGCATGGATACTTCAGTTAGAACTCATGTGAGAGAGTTTGGTGGAGTTGATTGAGGAAGTTAATGGAGTTGTGTTCAGTTTAACTAATATAAACATAGTTGAGCTATTTGTATCTAGTTTAACTGATTGATACAATTAGTGAGAGTGGTGTGAATTAATTATTAATTAATTCAATAATTATAAACTCATTAATCAACTAAAGAATACCTCAGTTAACTTCAGTGCATGGACAGTTTCAGTGGAGACCAGTGCAGAGATAGGTGAAAGAGCAGTGTGACTATCAGTTGTGACTATACTGTTGCATATTTTCAACACACAGTGATTGGAGAAGCCCATGAGGATTGCGCAGTACAAGCCAGGTGGTTGAATTTATTTAATGAGCCATCCTACAACATTGATTACGCAATAGAGGCTGGCTATAAGGTGGTAGAGATTGGAGCATGTGTTTTGCTAGATCTAGCTTGATTAGTGTGTATCAATTTGAGGTTGTGCTGAGAGCTTGTGAGGAGCTTTGTACAATGATTGTTACATGATCTCCATGACATATAATATACAGATAGTTGGGGGTTTTTAGCTTTAAGCTTTCCCATGAAATACTATGTTCATATGTGTGATTGTTTATGGTTTTAATGTGTGCATGCAATTGATTTTTTTTCCGCATGTGATGATCAATGGTAGAAGAGATTCTGTATTGTGCATGAAGTTAAAATAGTGTGTGATCAGGAGAATCTCGATGAATAATATATCAGTTATTCAAATTTCTACACTTACCATTGGCCCCACTCAATTAGGTCACTACCTCAATGCAATCAATCTCCCTCCAAAACTACGTTATTCATCATTAAATGTCCACTCCTCCATAACAACCCTATTTATTTGGTCAAATTTGACCTATTCCATCCCCTGTTCACACTCCAAGGTGCTTTATTTAACTTCTTAGGGGGTCTCCTTTCACACTTGAAGTGTTTTTATTGTTGCTAAGGAGATTTATGGGCCTCCCTACCCATTTATTCACCTACCTAGTGACAAAATAATTTATAATATTCCATTTAGCTGAAAGCTAAATTTTTGGAATATTACAGTCCTCCCCTCCAAAATGTTGCTTGTCCTCAAGCAAATGTAAGGGTTGAGAAAAATTCTCCCCTCCTCCTCTTGTGGCCTCCTCATCAGATAGTCTCCACCACTGCTTCAGATATTCTACAACAATTCTATCTCCCAATGGTTCCTCCCAAATGTGCAAGTTGGCCTTTGGTGGATAAACCAAATGGCTCTCATCATAAGAAAATGGAAGGTCTATATGGAAACCTTCTTGTTTTTCGATGGCCTCCTCAAAGTAGGAGTGATGACAAGCATAGGGGATCTCATTCCAAATCAGAGACTCCCATCTCCATGCCATTAGGGGAATTTTGAGGTCTAAAATGGGCCTCCTAACGAAATTATAAAATAATAGTGGAAATAATAAAATAAGATTTGATTACATCATCAACTTTTAGAAGGAAAAAATAAAAAAACTTCTTTTTCAACTCATATTTTTAACTTATCGCCCATAGTTTTTACTCAAATTTTGAGAAAGAGTACTCTATGGATGAAAAATTTAATTCCTCATCCAAGGGGTACCCATGTTGCATACTTTTGATGGGTTCTATTACATGAAAAATGAGAAATACATGAAAAACATGATTGCCATCACGTTTTTTATGTATTTTTCATTTTTCATGTAACATGGTCCATCAAAAGTATGCAACATGGGTACTCATTGGATGAGGAATTAATTTTTTCATCCAACGAGTACTCCCACTTGAAATTTGAGTAAAATATTTGGGAGCTAAGTTGAAAATACGAGTTGAAAAAGTAGTTTTATTATTTTATTATTTTTTAATATTTTTACCCTTTTACTTAAAATATGGTGAATCATCCCCCATGGTTGACATAATCATCTTGAATCCTATTGGTTCTTATAAAATTGATTTTTGTTGTACATTTTTCTTAGGAGGCCCATTTTAGACCTCAAAATTCCCCTAATGCTATCATCCAAATAAAGTGAGCCATTCTTGGTAGCTCATAGAAAAAATCACCAATCCCCTGCTTATGAAATGTGTAGGGGCTGCATGGCTGGAAGTGAGAGATAAGGTTGTTCAAATTACACTATCTCTCTCTCCATTTATGATAAATTTGGAGCTGCTGATTGTGGTCTGCAATAATATAGTCCTCATGAAGCCAAAAAATGCTTGGAATCTCATGATCCCACTAATTGGTTCTAGGAAGTTTTCTTGCCCCTTCCTTCATGCATATAGTGAATAGAGTGTCATAACCATATGGGCTCCAAAAGAAACAAGGACTAAGTTTCATATGAAATCTTGGATGGTGACAATAGTCCCTCAATTGGAACTAGCACTGTTCTTTTTCTTGCTGCCCCAAAACATGATATGATAAGTGGCCATCCAACCACCTTCTTGCGGTCATAATCTTCTCAAAAGCTTGAAAATAGTAGAGGACATTAGGTGTTGGCTGAATATGATTAAAAAAAAACATATATTTCCCAAATTCCTTCATAAAGAGGTCATCCCCATCACTAAATGTAGTCCCAAAAGGACCATGAAATCCACAAAGAGGCTTGCTCTCTTGTAGAGAAATGTGCTGCAAATGCATGGGAGAGGAGTGCACATACATTGTTAGTTGATAAATAAGCATCAAAACACAATCCTTATCATATATTTTAGACAAGTTGGTGAAGAGTTCCATAGATGAGCCTTCCCATCTCTTCATCAAAAGGGGAAGTGATTGAAACAACCTTGCTAGGTGGTTGCTCTCCTCCTCATACATCAAACAAGCTAAATGTCTCCTGATATGTTGGTGCACATATTCTTTGATATCCTCCCAATAGAATCCCTACATGATTGTGTGATAAGACTCAATGAAGTCTACATGTCCTGAAGAGAGCGCTTCATTTGCTGCATGTAGAATATCCTTCTTGAGATTGGAGTCTCTAGTCAAGTAGATCTGATCATGGAAATAAATAACTCCATCAACCACTCTATACCTCCCATCTACCACTTACCCATCAAGAACCTTACATGTGAAGAGGTTCTTGGAATATTCCACCAATAGTTGGGACTCCCAATACGGATCTAGACTTCCCAATATTGACAGTGCTGTAGAAATATGAAATGAAGCTCCTATCACATCATAACTCTCCTCTTTGACATGCTTAATTCCAAAGCCACATGTTGGAGGATTTTTACCCCACTTTTGCTGCCTCCCTCGTAACCGATCTTGCATAGGACAAGATTGAACTACATGGAGGTCAAACTCCTCTTGGAAGGCATTTCCCATCCAAAACTTCCATAGTTTTGCCAATGCATGCAAGAGTGTTAATAACCTCTTGTCATATTCATAAATCTTCCTCATGTGTGGAATTATCATTTGTTTCTCCAAGGCTATGGAGTGGCCATTTGACACCATGCTCATGTCATCATATATTTTTGAATAATATTTCAGTGCAAATAGCTGAGTGGGAGATAGAAATGTCCATATCAGATAATTACTCACTCCTCCTTTGAACCCAAAAAATGTTCTTTGCGTTGTGCTAGCTCCTCCCAAGGCTCCTTCCCTAGCCAAATATATCAATGCTACACCATGTTGAGAGAACTCTTTATTCATCTTCCAATCATGGGGTCTCCCTGGTGGAATGCCTCCATGTAAAGAGACATCAAATTCTAAAGTAGACTGTATAGGTGAGTGGACTGATTTGTCCCTCCTTTCACTGCGTAAACTAGTCTCATTCTTATGTATATAAACCCCTTGAAATAAAGAAGGGGACATGATCCCCATCCTTTGATGCTGATCCACCTCTCCTCCTTGGATCAAGGTGTTACTGCCCATCACTACTGTCACATGATGCTTGGGAACTTTTTGCAAAGATGCAAAAGTTACTCTAATTGAAGCAATAGCTTCATGCCCATCTCCATGTGGTGATGGTTCTCCTCCTGAAGTGACCGCGCTGTTACTTCCTCTCTGTTCTTCCTCTTCATCAATATTTGAGAATACCTCATCAACGATGAGAGACCCCAGATCTTGGTCTTCCCTTGAAGGAGGAATCTCCATGTCTTCCTTTTGAGAAGAAAGCTCTTCCTACAATGGGGATCTTGCCCTTGGAAAGGTATCATAAAATATTTTATCCCCCTTAATAGAAATTTGAAGTGGAGTTGGTGTAATGGATCCTTCCAACTCATGCAAATGTTTTGAATGTTTATGTTTTGCTAGCTCAATCAAAGGTGTTTTAGATTTTTTTACATCAAATATCTTCACTAATCTCTTAGGGAATCCTTCATAAGTATCTATATTTGCATGATTAAATGAAGAAGATTCATAAAACCACCAAGTACTAGCCTTACCTTCATGATGCAGTGCTACTATCCTAAGGGCTTCCTTTTCTGAAACTTGATGTAGCTGCAAGTATGAGTCTAGCTGCTCTATCCAATCCTTGGCTGTGCATTTAGATGATCTTTCAAAGTTTGGTAGAAATAATATACCTCTTCTTCTTCTATTGTAATTTTTGAGCCTTCTATTCTCCTTGAGTTGGCAAAACCCTTGAAAGTTCAAGTGCTCCTTGAATCTCCAAGATTGAGATTCATACTCCTAAAGATAATCACTCAAAGTCTCCTCCTTTGGTGCATCTTCTTCCTTCATCTCTCTTGCTGTGAATATGGGCATAATACTGCGTTGTGGATAAGATTTTGTGGTTGAATTCTCACACCCATCATGTAAAAATATAGGTTTTTCTTCATATTCAAATCCCCTTGGAGATTTCCTACACATCTCCCTTCTCATCTTCTTGATATCTTCATTGATGCTCTGCAGAGTTTGAAAAAGAAGCTTTGAGAGTTCCTCTTCCTCCCTTCCTCCAAATACTGGATTCTTGTCTTTCTCCCCTTTGTACATCTCCTCTTCTTGTGAGAAGCTTCTCCTTATGGTGACATATTGGCTGAATGCACAAGCTAAGCCAAGATTATGCTACGATACCATTGTAATATTCCCAAATGGGAAAAACAGGAATATAGTGAATAAAATGAAAGCAACAGAAAATATTTAACACATGAAACCATGAGACAAATATAGAGCCATATTATTGATCATATATGAAACAAATAAGTACAAAAAAATGAGGCACAAACCATAGAATGTGATCACAGAAGCCTCCAATACATAAAAACTCTCAAAAGTGAGATGTTACTGCTATAAAAAATTCCGGAGAGCTGTTACAACATAGTCATATTATGCATAAATACAGCTAGAGATGATACAATGATGTAAAAATACTGATATAGGCCCCAATAGATTCTATACATACAGATCTGGGCACTAGATCAGCTTTCCAAGACAACCCAAGAGGGTTTCTGGAAAATGCACACAATGTACCAATGTAATCTGTAGCCCTAGGGCTAAAGGTATGATGAAACAACATAAATGAGAAGATATGGTTGAAGCTGATGTAAAAACCTACAAATCTTCTCCAATAGATACTCCAGATGAAATAATGGCTCCTCCATTGAAGAAATCACCCCCCAAAACAACTACTGCAACCACCCCTGCAACTCCTCCCTAAAATAACACAGATCTGGGTTGAAATTGCACCGTAGGGGATAAAAACACTTTGGCCTGATGCCAAATATGTCAATAAAGCCCAAGGGGCTTCTTTATAAGCCTTACAATGGATGGAAACCTTCCTCCACTGCAAAACTAGCTCTGAAGACACCCAATATAATTCTCCACTGTTGCACCCTGCAAAACAACCAAACCCTCAACAAGCTCTGTGCTGTAAATGAAAGGTGAAGCTTGGCCTTGAGCTTGAGTGTGGAAATGTAGTGCAATGCTCCTCTAAGAGGCCTCTCAAGGAAAGAGATGGGATTCCTACTTGGGAACACCTTGTGCTAAACAACACTGCAAACTCAACTAAACAACTAAAGAATGCCAAAAGTATAAACAAACCATATACAAAATAATAAGCCAAAAACATCCCCCATATGGCTGCCATCCTCTTCCTTATATAATTTATGAGCTTCCTTACCCTTGGCCCCACTCAATTAGGTCACTTAAAAAAACATGATCTTAAAATCAAAATCTAAATACTTAAATAAACATTATATTTGATTACACAAAAAAAATCAATATAAAATTCAACAATAAAAATAAAATCTAATATAAAATTTGAGCAAAATGAGGGAATAGATGAAACTAAATAAAATCCAAATACAATAAAATCAAATTAATTAAAATTAAAGTAAATAAAAATATTAAAACTAAATAAAAATCAAGTTAATACTAGAATTATTGTAAATTATTATGTAAAGTAAAATGAAGGGTGGAATTCATAATAAATTTCTACTATAATTTTATTGATCCACTGCTTCTCCTTTTTAGGTATTGCTTCTCTCTATAGTACATAGTAGTTGCAACCTCCTTCCTTCAACAAGACTTACATTTCTAATGATGATGAGATATGATGGTGTTTTTTGGTGATTAATTAAGCAAAGGATGCCCTTTTATTGAGACTTGGTGAAAAATTTAGCAAAACTACCCATGATTTGATTGTGTTATGTTGGCTTGATTTGTTGCTTTGAGGGGTATTGACCCAGGTTTGGAGGTTATGTTTTCCAACAAAACCCTATACTATTGGCCCTTTCGGAAATGACCTACTGGCGCAGCCAAGGTATCACCCGAAGAGATGGGAGGGTGTCGAACTAGTTTCCACCCTAGAGAGTAGGTAATGCATGCGTATCCAACTCTAGTCAGTAAAAAAGCTGGTGTGGATCCTGATTATCTTGTTTATTTTGTATCACAGCATTGGACCCCTGTACCTTAATGGGGGCGACAACGATGTCTGGGGGGTCCAGGGGGGGTGGCTGCGACTTTATGGAGCCCCCCTTGGCAGGGGGTTTTGGGGGTAGTGCCCCCGAAGCTAAAAACAGATGTAAAATTTCCTTGTAAAAGTATAGTAATTTCTAGTCAATCTGGGTCGTTCATTAGGCGGATGATCTGACAGTAGAAGTTATGTTTAGTTTAGGGTTTTTTTCCCTAGAAGGCAACCCCTCGCTTTGTATGAGGGTATTGTATTGTGGCTGTGTAGTGTATGTGTACTCTCAGAGCGAGAAACAGATAGGGAGACTATGAGAGAGAATAGAGGATATTACAGCGGATCTGCTGTAGGTTGTGTCTCTTCAATTTGTTGGATAATATAAAGGAAGGACTGGCTGTTCGGGGTGGGCATAGCCCAAACTAGGTGAACCACGTATATCTGTGTCTCTTTGATTTTATGTGTTTTATGTGCTTGTATTTTCCGCATATTTTATGTGTTGCAGTGCTTTGTAATATATAATTGTCTAAAAACTGGTATCAGAGCCGAAGGTCTATTTGGCTGATAAACTCGGAGGAAAGAAGGGTTCCTGGTTCGAGTGGGAGCAATGACGGAAGATGGTAAGTTTAGGGTCGATAAATTTAACGGCCAAAACTTCCCGCTGTGGAAGATGCAGATGGAAGATTATTTGTATCAGAAAGATCTGTACCTACCATTGAGCGAAAAAAATAAAGAAGCTGACAGCTATGACAGACGTAGAATGGGATATTATCGATAGAAAGGCACTCAGAACAGTACGGTTGTGCCTCGTGGCATTGGTAGCCTTCAATATATCGAAGGAAACAACAACAGAGGGTTTGATTAAGGCATTGGAAAAATTATATGAAAAACCCTCGGCCTCAAACAAGGTATTTCTTATGAAACGTTTATTTAATATGAAGATATCAGAAGGTGGATCTGTTGCAGACCATTTAAATGATTTCAATACAGTTACCAGTCAGTTAAGTTCTGTAGGGGTAAAATTTGATGATGAAGTTAGGGCTCTTTTATTTCTGTGCTCATTGCTAGAAAGCTGGAATGGTTTAGTTATGGCCATTAGTGACTATGTCTCTGGATCTAGAACTTTAAAGTTTGATGATGTTGTCAGTGCTATCCTTAGCGAGGAAATGTGACGGAAAAGCTCTGGTGAGACATCAGTTAATGCTTTGAGTGCAGAGTCTAGGGGAAGAAAAATGGAAAGAGGAAAGAACTCGGGATATCGCAGTAAATCAAGGAAAGGCAGGTCCAAGTCTAGATCGGGGATAGTGTGCTGGAAATGTAGAAAGAAAGGACACCTAAAGAAAGACTGTAGATCTCGGAAGGGAAAACAAGGAGACGCGCAGCAAGAAAAAAATCATGAAGAAAATGTGACAGGTGATGTGTTACAATATGCTTTGATTCTTTCTTTCAAACATGTTACTGATTCCTGGGTAGTAGATTCAGGGGCCTCTTTCCATGCCACATCTGATAAGAAATATTTTTATGACTATGTTCAAGGAGATTTTGGACAAGTTCTTTTGGGTGATGATAAACCTTGTAAAATTGTTGGAATGGGTAAAGTTCTTGTAAAAAAACAGAATGGAAACCAATGGCTATTAAAGGAGGTAAGGCATGTTCCAGATCTAAATAAAAATCTGATTTCAATAGGGCAGTTAGGCGATGAAGGTTGTGTGACAACTTTCACAGATAAAAATTGGAAGGTCACCAAAGGAGCCCTGGTAATAGTAAAAGGCGAAAAGGTTGGTACATTGTATTTATGCAATGGTATTTCTAACTCTGTTAATGTTTTAACTTTCAAAAGAGTAGATGTAGCATTATGGCATCATAGGCTCGGACATATGAGTGAGAAGGGGATGAATATTATTCACTCAAGAAATTTGTTGTCGGGTTTGAAGAATGTTGATTTGGATTTCTGTGAAAATTGCATTTATGGAAAACAGAAGAGAGTCAGATTTCCTAGAGTTGGGAAAGAAAAGAAGAGCAAAAAATTAGAGCTTGTGCATACATATGTATGGGGACCTACTCAAGTATCATCACTTGTAAGCTCTCATTATTATGTTACTTTTATTGATGATGCAACTAGAAAAACTTGGATTTATTGTATTCAGAATAAATCTGATGTATTTGATACTTTCAAGAAATGGAAAGCTTTTGTTGAGATTGAGACAGGAAAGAAGTTGAAGTATCTCATATTAGACAATGGAGGTGAATATTGCATCAAAGAGTTTGATAGGTACTATTCAGAGCATGGAATTCGCAGAGAGAAGACAGTTCCAAGAACACCACAAGAAAATGGTGTGTCAGAAAGGATGAACAGAAAAATCATGGAGCATGCAAGGTGCATGAGATTGCATGCAGGATTGCCTTTACAATTTTGGGCAGATGCTGAAGATACTGCTGTTTATCTAATAAATAAAGGGCCTTCAAGTTCCTTGGATGCTATTATTCCAGAGGAAGCATGGACAGGTAAAAAGGTAAACTACTCTTTTTAAAGCCTTTTGGCTGTGAGGTTTTTGTCCATATTAGTAAAGAAAATAGAACAAAACTTGAGGCAAAATTTGAGAAATGTACCTTTATTGGATATGGTGTTAATGATTTTGGTTATCGCTTATATGATTATGAAAATCACAAAATCATTAGGATAAGAGATGTAATATTCAATGAAAAGGTCTTGTATAAGAATCAGTTGCAGAAAAAGAAACAGGAAAAAGAAAACAAAGAATACACAGTTCTTGATGAGATCATAGAAAAAGTAAAGGTGCCTGAAAATAATAATAATCAATAGCCACAGCAACAACAACCACCACAACAACAATAGGCACCTCAAACACCTGAAAGTGGTGTTAGAAGATCTACCAGGATAAGTAGACCCCTTGAACGATACTCTCCTTCATTATATTATTTATTGTTGACTGATTCTGGTGAACCTAAATGTTATGAAGAAGCAATCCAGGTTGAAAGTAGGAAGAAGTGGGAGCTAGCCATGGAAGAAGAGATGGAATCCTTAATGCATAACCAAACTTGGGACTTAGTCAGGTTGCCTGCAGGTAAAACTACATTGCAGAATAAATGGGTTTACAAGCTGAAGGAAGAAGATGGAGGAAAACAGAGGTACAAAGCTAGACTTGTGGTCAAGGGGTTTGCATAGAAGAAAGGTATTGATTTTGATGAAATATTTTCTCCTGTTGTTAAGATGACTTCAATAAGGACTATTTTAAGTCTTGTAGCACTGGAAGATTTACATCTTGAACAGTTAGATGTAAAGACATTATTTCTCCATGGCGATTTGGAGGAAGAGATCTATATGGAGCAACCATAAGGATATGAGGTCAAAGGGAAAGAAAAATTAGTATGCAGGTTAAAGAAGAGCTTGTATGGCTTAAAACAGGCTCCAAGGCAGTGGTATCTAAAATTTGACAAGTTCATGTCTAAACAAGGTTATACTAGATGTCACTCTCATCATTGTTGTTTACCTGAAAAGGAAAAATGATGGTAGCTATATTATATTGTTATTGTATGTAGATGACATGATTGTTGTAGGGTATAACATGTAGGAAATATATGTGCTCAAAAGAAAATTGGCAAATTCATTTGCAATGAAGGATTTGGGAGCTGCAAAACAAATCCTTGGTATGAGAATAACTAGAGACAGGAAAAATTGCAAATTAACACTATCTCAGAATGAGTACATACAAAAGGTGTTGAAAAGATTTAATATGTAGAATGCAAAACCAGTTAGTACACCTTTTTCTAGCCATTTCAAACTTAGTAAGGAGATGTGCCCCAAGACCCAAGAATAAATGGACTATATGTCTAAAGTTCCATATGCATTAGCAGTTGGAAGCTTAATGTATGCAATGGTCTGCACAAGGCCTGATATTGCACATGTAGTGGGAGTTGTAAGAAGGTACATGAACAATCCAGGAAAAGAACATTGGATGGCAGTGAAATGGATTCTCAGATATTTGAGAGGTACCACAAATCAAGCATTATTCTTTGGTGGTTCAAACATTTCTCTACAGGGATATGTTGATGCAGATATGGCAGGTGACAGAGATAACATGAGGAGCACTATAGGATATGTATTTACTGTAGGTGGAACAGCTGTCAGTTGGGTTTCAAAAATCCAAAGTGTTGTTGCACTTTCAACAACAGAAGCAGAGTATGTTGCTGCTACAGAGGCTAGTAAAGAAATGATTTGGTTACAAAGGCTTATGGGTGAATTGGGTAAGAAGCATGATATGGGAACGTTATACAGTGATAGCCAAAGTGCCATTCATCTTGCAAAGAACTCAACATTTCATTCCAGGACTAAACACATACAACTCAAGTACCATTTCATACGGTCAGTATTGGAAGATGGATAGTTGAAGCTGGAAAAGATACACACTAGCCAGAATCCTGCAGATATGCTAACAAAAGTTGTAACTAGGGAGAAAATAAGATTATGCTCAGTTTCAATTGGTCTTCAAGGATGACGATGAAGATGAGAAATAGCCAAGTCCAAAGAGGAGTCATTGTTCAACAAATGAAGCAGCGGTGGAGTTGCTACAATCAGTCTCCAAGTGGGAGATTGTTGGGTGTGGAGCCTGATTATCTTGTTTATTTTGTATCACAGTGTTGGACCCTTGTACCTTAATGGTGGCAGCAATGCCGCTCGTAATTAAACGCTACCTGGGGGGTCCAAGGGGGGGCGACTACGACTTTATGGAGCCCCCCCCTGGTGGGGGGTTTCGGGGGCAGTGCCCCTGAAGCTAAAAACATATGTAAAATTTCCTTGTAAAAGTATAGTAATTTCTAGTCAATCTGGGCTGTTCATTAGGTGGATGATCTGACGGTAGAAGTTATGTTTAGTTTATGGCTTTTTTCCCTAGAAGGCAACCCCTCACTTTGTATGAGGGTATTTTATTGCGGCTGTGTATTGTATGTGTATTCTCAGAGCGAGAAACAGATAGGGAGACTGTGAGAGAGAATATAGGATATTACAACGGATCTGCTGTAGGTTGTGTCTCTTCAATTTGCTCGATAATATAAAGGAAGGACTGGCTGTTCGGGGTGGACGTAGCCTAAACTGGGTGAACCACGTATATCTGTGTCTCTCTGATTTTATGTGTTTTATGTGCTTGTGTTTTCCACATATTTTATGTGTTCCATTGATCTGTAATATATAATTTTCTAACAGTAGGTTCGCACATAATGAGTCTATTCATAGCTCTTTTAATAGTATAATCAACACATAACCATAGTAAAGATATTATTACTAAAATATCTAATCAATAGATTCGCATCCACGTGCGCATTAGCAAATACCATCACAAAACATTATAATCACAATCAATTCCAGATCATAGATACATTCGCAGCTTAAGTATATATCACAGATGCACTTCAGTAGTAAACACAATCAATCTAGATAACACAAAGGTACTTCAAATATATTCCGTATTCATTAACATAAAAAATCCACTTACAAGCCAAACACAATCTGCACACAAAGCCTAGTGGGGTCTGCACATAGTAGGACTGAGGATCTCCGCACACACAGCTAGCAGGAGTTCTTACCCAACACAACCTAGACAGATCTTAACAATTCGCTGGTAGCATAAATCTTATGACTTTCTTACTTACTAGACCCAACTATCTATCTATTTATAATATCGTAGCCTTCACTATCCTATGGCCCGCAAACCATGGTTTGTGGACCCTAAAAATACCCTTTAACCCATTACAAAACATTAGGGGCTTTGACCCACCCTAAAACCCCTACGCTGGACTGACTATTACAAAGTTATACAAAAGCGCCGGTTAGGGAACCCTGTTCCAACAGGTCCCCAACACAATCTTGTGACTCGTCCCGAGTCACTATGGTCGTGGGGTTTGCATCTTTACCTGAAGCTGCTTGATTGCATCAACCAGTGGGGGTAGCACTCCTTCGCTCTGCGCAACAACATTCTGAACAATATCCACCAACTTCTGTGAGGTTGGACCTTCAGTAGCAGCTGTGACACTTTCCAATGTTTGGTTCAGTTGTTTGACCGAAACATCCACTTCTTGAGAGAGCTTGAGGGCTTCATTGGCCCAAGGCTTAAGGTGGTCGTTGAGAACCTTATTTTTATGGCAGAGTTCTTTAATGTCATCTCTAAGTGTGTGGATGGTACGCAATCATGCCAGGTGTTGATTTGGAACCAAAGTGGACATAGTAGCTTTGAGCTGTTCAAACTCTTCCTCCTTCTGACGCAGCTCTTGAGTAAAATCATGGAGGAGAGGGTCGCGCTGAACCTTAGACCATAGCTGCATGGCTGTCTCCAAAAAATCTGTGTCTTGAGCAATCTGAGCGGTAATCATATTGGTGGCCTCCGTGACCAGCGCGGCTTGCTGGGCTCTTACTTCTAGTGGAGTTTTTGGTTGCAATTTGGCCTGTGAGGTAGCAATCTATTGTTCCATCTCTGTCTTAACCATCTGAATTTCAGTCCTCGAAGCCCTTAGCGCGACAAAAAGCCCCTCAATATTGGCCTTGGAGTAGCAGAAGATGGGATATCCTCGGTGACATCTGCGCAGAGCCTACTGATTAGACGTTCAAGCTCAGTGTACTATGTGGCGGCAAGGGTACATGCAGCCTGCACCTGGGACACCTTGATAGTTTTCTCCATAATCGTCTGCTCAACTGTACTGAGCTGCTGGTGCACCAGGAATTCTCTATGTTGAATCTCCTCAAACAGGGATCCGTGGAGGACCTGTAGTGGTTCGTGTGGCAGTCGGGACTTGCACTCCTAAGGCAGGTGGGCTCAAGATGAATGCTGCGCCTAGTAGGGGACAGAGGTGGCTTTCTATTGTGATGATCAATTCATTGCTTGTTGCTGGGCGCAGCCTTGTCTGAATCATACTCATCTGTAGAGTTTTAGTTTTGAGCTACAGAGCTTGAAGCTCCGACTGAAGTGTAGCGACCGTGGCCTTCTACTGTGTTAGTCATCAGTATTTTTTACTTGTTAGTGATGACTAGTTGTAACAGCCTAGTTTTCCAATAGCCGATCTGAAAATTTGTCAAATTTTCCAGCTGGGAAAACACCCATAAAACTTTTTTGCTCTCCTACATTTTCAGTCCGCCCATGACGAGATGAAACCCCATCATCAAATCCTATCTAGCCTCAGCCATACTAGTCTACCCATCAGCTCTAAAAAGACAATCCAAATCTGTTCAAAAAGCCTCCCCTAAGTTAGAAAGTGGCGCTTTAAGGCATTTCACCCTTGGAAACCATCAAAGAGCCAAAAAAACCTCCATCTGCTTTAGACCAGTCACAACAGACCTCCCACCCTGCTAATAAAGTTAATCACAACCCTAAGTCGCACCACTTATACACCCTTAAGTCTCAGCAATGCATAAGACCATAATCTCAAGCTGACTTTAGGTGTTTTACACTGTTTATGGATTTTACAAGCACAAGAAACATATCAGCATCTTGGAAGACAATTCTTGGCTCTACATGAGAAGACAGCTGCTTCTCAATGTGATCATGAGCCTAAGATGCATCTGCAGGGCAAGGAGCTTCTTATCAAGTTCTTGCGACCTCATTCAAAGCCTGAAAGGACAGTGAAAGAAAAACAGCACTGTCACAGGGCTGATGATACAACATGACTAAGAACCTCCTTCATCTATAAGTAGAGGGATTGAAGACTAAAGAACCTCCTTCATTTTACAAGCAGAGGGTTAGAAGTGCCTCCTTCATTTATAAGCAGAGGGCTAGAAGTGCCTCCTTCATTTATAAGCAGAGGGCAGGTGGACAAAGTTTGATTCTAAGAGCAGCATGATAGTGATGAGAAAGTACAGGAAAAGAGGAAGCCTTATGAGACATAATAGCAGCATAAATATCATGAAGGGCATTCTCTAAAGCATGTGCTAGCTGCCTCTCCTAGGCAAGGGGCCATGACTTTTTCACCAAAGCTAGAATGCCAAACAACAGAGAAGAAAACCAAGAAAGGCTCAAAACTGCCCAAAGAGGGCGCCCGGTGAAAAAAAGGGAGAAAGACACCTCTAGGCTTGGAATTTTGGCCCGAGCTTCTAGACATGTTTCTAAAAATCCTTGAGGGACTTGCTCACAAAAATTGAGCAAATTTTGACATGTTCTTGTTTTTCGACATTTTTGGGCCTAATTGCATAAAATCATTGGCGCCGCCATTTCAGTTTGGAGCATCCTCAACTCTTGAGAGTGGTACCATTGGATGTATTAAATTCAGGGGTGTCTACTCAGAAATTTTTGGAGCATTTGAAGTTGTTTTGGTCCCCCAAAGATACAAAAAACACTCACTTTTTCAACATGCTGCCCCGTTTATCAGCAAGGTTTATTTTCTGGGTTTTTACACACAGGTGCAGTTTTGCAGGACTTTTAGGCATCAGATTGAGAAAATTTTAGTTTTTTTGGAAAGTAGACACTTAGAGCTTTCCAACGAGCTATCATGAGTCTCGTTTCGACATCAGGAAGGCTGACAAATGTTGCCGGAAATTCAGGGGACCTTTTGCTGATGTAAATTTTGAATATTTTTGTAATTTTTGAACCTCAAAAAATTTCTTTTTCCAAATGTGCGTTTAGCTATTTTTGCACATGAAAAATGATGCAAAGTCAATTATTTTTCCTCTTTTAGCATTTTTTAGATATTTTATAAGATATTTTGTGCCTTGGGCTTTGCAAAGCCTCAAGGACAAGTTTAGATATTTATTTTGAACCAATGGCTAGCTAGTTGCCTTGGTTGGTTTTCCTCCTTCTTGGCCTATATATTCCAAGAGGATTCATTGTAATAGAGGGCTGAACTTGAGAAGAGAAGCAATATATTGGTCATATGAGCTTTGAAGGAAATACTTGTGTTATGCTTTTGGATTGACTCTTGGATGTTCTTAGATGAATGAAGAAGGATTGTTGATGGATTCCATGACTTGGTAGAATGGTATAGTGTCTCTTTCTATGTTGTTGTCTTCTGGTTTTCATTCATGAATACATATTTCTTACTTGCTATAGATCAGTAGAGAACAAATTTGAGACCTGCCCTTGGAGGCACCTCAAGTTTCCTGTTTCTTCATAGCTTTCATGTTTTCTTCCTCCTTAGTCATACTAAAGAATTCTTAACTGCTCTTTAGTAACTTGAGGATATTGTTGCTTATTTCATTAATGGTTTTATGCTAGCTAAGTATGACTTACGGTACGCCCTGCTTACCAATGGCCAACCATAGCTCCATCCATGAAATTTCTCTTTGATTTATTAGATTATCATCTTGTTGAACCAAGGAGGCCTAGTTTCGATCTAGCCCTTTGTCTAAAACTATGCAAATCTTGTTTTCAAAGTGCCCAATGACTTGAAGTACTGTGTTTAGGTGTTCCGACATAGTAAGTTAAGTTGTTTGTCTTCTTTAAGTGTTTTCTCCAAATTCTGATAGCCATTTCCCGAAGTTAGAGAGTTATACTCCTCTATGCATGGCTTGAATGTTTATTTCAAAGTATTGATTAGCTTATAGTTACATTATGCATGATTAATGGTTTGCCCTACCATGTTTATGTTGTCTATTAAACTAGTTATGCTTGAAGCTCTTTGTTGTTCACAAACTTGATGTCCATTCTGTTCCATTTTTCCTGAAGATCCTTTCTACCTTGAAACAAATCGGCCCTTCAACAGCCTTGTATCGTCATTTAATAGTTTTCTTGCCCTTTTTGACCCCATAGCCCAGTTAATCTAACATCTTGTTACCTATTTTATATCTTTGATCAGTTTCATCCCTCACAACTTAAAAAACCAAAATAAAAAAACTTACTTCATAACTAGCCTAAAATCAGAACACAATAAGCAAACACACAGATATCCCTTACACATATAGAGAGAGCCCTCTCTGAGTCCAGGAAGGCTAGGTCCTCGGGCTCCAAAGACTGGTTTGATGTTACACTGTCATTTGGCTTGCCAATCAGCCAAATCACGGGACCCTAACATACTGCTCTTCCAAAGTCAGCCATTTCTCTTCGGAGGTGAGGGTGACTGTGTCCACTATCTACTCCAAGTCTTCCTCTATCAGAGTTACTTTGGTCTCCTGACCCGACCTTGTAGCTCGTCGTTTCTTTCGTTGGCCTTTAACAAGGTCACCAGTCTGTTTCGTACCTCGAGGGGAGTCAACACCCTCCGCATCCAGACCCTTGACATCCAGATCCTGCTACGAATCCTTTTATGATTCTGGTTCTGCACCCTTCTCAGTATTCTTGCCCTGTCCTTCGGTCTCTTTGGTGGTGTCGAGTAGGGTGACCTTCTTGGTGCTCCTACCAACAATGTCCTGTGTACCTGGTTTGAAGCCTAGTTTCCAGTGTGGAGGCCAAGTAGCAATAAGGCAGTCAATCTCCTCGTCAGCAACCATATACGGTAGTGATACCCACGCTAGATACTTACGACCCCAGATCTGTACATTGTGCATTGTGACTTGAAAAGCTGCGATGTTCTTGTACTTGTCATAGATTGCTGGTGACAAGCATGGTCGGGAGTGGATGGCAGCTACGAGCCTGCTCTGAAATAGGACCCAGAAGACCTTGTTATCTTCAATGCGCTTTTCATCCTTTGAATCCCACAGATTCACATACCGTGCCCCTTCGCACATATTCAGCTCGAGCTCAGGGAGGAATGAATCTTCTAGGACTTCCCATGCGACCAACACGATGAGGAGTAGCAACTAAGAGTAGTAGAATGCCCTTCCATGATCCTGGGCTTTGTGCACGTTCTCCAGAAATTCATTACACAGGAACTGGGACCAGTTGAAGCAGACCCCTTTCTCACAGTGGCTAGCCAACTGAATTACACACGCAGGGACCATGGCAACTTGGAATTTGCGCATCATGTTGCATGCTAACAACAATGTGCCCATGCGCGCACCAGGGTCGTTGATAGTACTGATCATGAACCCTCTAGTGTTCCATTCAACGTGGTAATAATCACGCACGTTATCAGTGTCTTCTACTCATATTTCTTGCCGACATGCTCCATGGGATTCAGCCCCTTCATGGGAAGACCAGTGATACGGTGAATGAGCGCCACATCTATGGGGACGACGTCCTAGATCCATAAGCAGCCATCATGGACCAGAGCTAGCAATTGTCACAAAATTCTATTAGTAATATTGTAGTGGCCAAAGTGAGGCATTCACAGCAGATTTAATAACCTAGACCCAGCCAGTCCACTTGCCCACGGCATAGGGACTACCTTTAGTACGTCATCCTCCAATACCCTTTCCAGATACAATTCTGGTGCCAATTCTGGGAAGGCCTCTAGGTTGGCCAGGTCATGATCATTAAATTTGACCATGTGGAGCTTGCTAAAGGATTTTGCAATGATGGGGACCTCACCTGGAATCAGAGGCATCTGCAGATAGGTGCGCATCCCATCGAGATTCTTGGGCATGCACACCGAGGGCCTGTGAGGCCGATCATAGGGTGGTAGCCAGCTTATTGGTTCAGTGATCCAGGCCTCTTCTTGAGCAGACATAGGTCTCTTTGAAGGGTTAGGCGATCGTGCCTGGGGTAGCATTCGCGGGGATTTCACGTTTCGCGGGGAGGTACATGGCTTCACCCCGACCCATTTCACAGTCCCCCCCGGCCCTTGATCCTAGCCTTTTCCCTTCCCCTTCTTCTTCTCTACCTGCTTTCCCTTGCTCGGTGTGGAGAAAACCTTGTCAACCTCAGGGGTGACCTCTTCAACCTCATTAGTAGAGACCACAGTCTGTGAAGACTCAGTCGAATTAGTTGCCGTTATTCTCACTCGGAAGATGAATTTAGGATTGCTACTATCAGAAGGAGTAGCTCACCCAGACATTAACAAAGTGCAATAGTCACAGAGTTTCACAAAGCACAAACTGTTCAAGATGCACAGAACCCCCCTCTAATCTACCCTTCTACTTTTATAGCCCTGCAGATCAACCAACGGTTGGATGAGGTTTATTAGAAAATTACCATTAAGTAAACGGTAAAAAATCTTCAGAAATCGCCTCATTAATTGTCGGTTGCCCGCTCCTTTCAACGGTAAAATTTTCTTTTTACCTAGTTTTACTATTCCAATAGTTAGTTTTTGCAGCTGTATATTACCCCTGCGCTACTGGTGCACCTCCTACGCTCCCATCACACCCCTGCGCTCCCAGCGCATCTTTCTGGGCTGCAATTGACCCCTACGGTCTCAGCGAAGATAACAAATTTTCCTGCGGTTTTCTTCCGTCCTGCGCGTATGCCACCCATTACAGCTACGCCAACCATATATTCATTTGTTCCAGTATGGTTTGAGCCGGCTGCCATTAACATATCCTAGTACCATATCACCGCGCAGTGTGGCTAACCGGACAGCTCCGCCATCAATAATTTCTTTTACCAGATAGGGACCTAGCCAGTTCTGACAAAACTTCCTCGGGTGCTTCGCAAACTGGATATCATAGAGCAGGACCAATTCTCCCCCTGAAAACATCTTTTTCCGAATATATCTATCATGCCATGCTTATTCCCGGGCCTTCTAGGCTTGTTGATGGAAGTTAGCAATGAAACGAGCTCCTCCAAGGCCATGAGTTGTGCTAACCGCTCCTCCATGATATCAGGCTCTGCCATGTTCGTAAAGGCTGCAATGTGCAGGCTAGGAAAAATATAATCCATGGGCATTGGCCTCCTTTCCATAAACCATCTGAAACAGTGTTTTCCCAGTCAGTTTCTTGCAGGTGGTGTGATAGGCCCAAAGGAATGATGAAATGCGCACGTCTGAGTCGTTGTGATTGAAATTACAGATCTTGGTCAACACATGTTCCAATATTTTATTAAAATCTTCTACAGATCCATTTTCCTGTGGATGATACAGGGTGTTTTTCTATAATATCCCAAAATGGGAACAACTACACTATTGGGAATAATTTGAGTTATTACCAATGTGGAGCTTCAAAAAATCATGAGCATGGCTAAGTAGAGTAGCTCATTAGATGTAAAATAAAATCATACTAGCAGATGAAATAACCTCAGCAACAAGGTGATCTATATTCTCTTTCCCGGGTGGGGAAATGCAACAATATAGAGAATAAAACAACTATCTTCAGAAAATAACGCTATACAAGTGAGAAATGGGACTTGGATTCCTTAGAAGACATGATATAAAACTCACATGTAGATTTAGAGGTGAAACAAATCACTCTAGCTCATATAAACAGATCTCCCCAAGTCAATGCAACTCAAATAAGCCCAAACCCCATAGCCTAGCTCATGCAGGAAGTAATGAAGCATGGATTGCGTTATTATAATGATGGTTTATGAAGAAAATAATGAGATAAGATTGATGTGAAGATTATATTAATCAAACAATAGAGAAATGGAGTTTTAACCTCTTTTACACCAAGAAAAAGACACCCGACAAGGGTTTTCGACAATATACATGTACAAAAAGCAGGACTGCAGAAAATAACGCAGTATATTGCAAATATGCATTAAAAATGGCTGAATATGACATATAAAAGATGAATAATATAGAAAATGGCCCTAGGCCCTCTTATTAGAGCTCCCGAAGGGAAATAAGCATATCCTCCTCAAAGGCTAGCACATAATCAAAGGGTGCAACCCTGCTACTGCTGCCATTGCATAAAAGACGTAGTTTTCTAAAGGGAACTACATTTTGGCTGAATGTGAATGAATGGCCCCAAGCCAAATGCTGAAATGAAGCTCAAGTCCTTCCCTCTTGATCTCTTAAGAAAGCTGATCCAAAGAGAGGATGGAATTCCTGCACGAGAATCCTTTGCACTAAGCAGTGCAACAACTCCGACTAAACAACTGAAGCATGAAAGTAGTCACAAGACCAAAGATAGCTGAATAATGAATCATCTCTTTGATTCTATGCCCTCCTTTTTATCTTTGGTGAGCCTCCTCACCCCGGACCCCACACATTGTTGAGGTGACTTCCTAGTGAAGATTCCTCCTTCAAAACTGTGCTGCCCTAGTTGGATTCCCTCCTCTTTGTAGTAGCGCTGTTGACTTGGTCAACTGGGACTAATCCACCTGCAATGCCTCTTTTCACACTAAGGGATCTTCAATCCGGTTCTCATATGTGTGTCTAGGTTGATCCTTTTTCACATTGAGCTAGTTTTCTTGGTGATTTCTTCCTCCTCAAGAATGCATGTTGACTTAGTCAAACTTGACTATGTCCCCATCTATTTTGCCCTTGTTCACACTTGGAAGTTTAAAACTAGATCCTAAGGTGATCTCCTTTCTTACTAAGGTGGAATTTATTCATATATTTATTTTTCATGGGCCTCCTTTCCCATTTATTTCTCTCCTAAGTGAAAGTATCAAAATATAATATTCTAATTTACTTGTGTGCAAATTTTGGAATATTACATTTTCGCGTGGTGGATTCGAAACTCTTCAGTCAAGGCCTGTATTGTTTCATTAACAAAATGTGTACCTCTATCACTCATAAATATATTTGGGTAGCCAAACCTGGTTAGAATCTATTAAAAAATGAAGTGCGCAGTGGTATCTGCAGTGCAATCCTTCACAGCTTGCGCTTCGGCCCATCTGGTTACATAATCAATCACAGTGTTGATGTAGCGCACACCTGTATTCTTATTTGGTAGGTTGATGGGCCCAACGAAGTCGATGGCCCATTTATCAAATGCTTGCAGGTCCATCTGTGGTTGCAGGAGCATTTTGTCTCTGCGCGATGGCCTTCCTGTTCTTTGGCATGTGTCGTAGGCTTTGCAATAGTCATGACAGTCGCTATGCAATGTGGGCCACCATATCCCAGCTCTCAAGATCTTTTGCACTGTTTCTTTCCTTGTGTAGTGACCTCCTGCAATGCCTCTGTGGGATTCTAGAAAGATGGCATGTCTTTCATGTTCCAAATGTATCTTTGCAGCACCTCATCGGCTCCCAATTTGTACAGATGGCCCGCTATGACGGTAAAATCCGATGTGCGGGTTACCAACTACTTCTTCTGTTGTACCGAATACTCTGCAGGCGCCATCCCCGTAGTTAAGAAGTGAATGATGTCGGTGAAGTGCGCATCAACTACCTTAATAGTAAACAACTGCACGTCGAGTATTCCTTCTTCTAGGTTAGTCGGCTCTTCGCCACTTTCGATTCGAGATAAGTGGTATGGTCTGGAATTTAGTTTTCCTGGCTTCACGATAATCTCAAAGTCATATTCTTGAAATAGCAGCAGTCATCGGCAAATCCTCCCCCCAACACAGGATTATTCACTAGGTACTTCAAAGCCGAGTGATTTATAAACACCCTGAAGTGCCCTCCTAACAGATAATGCCAGTATTTTTGCAGGGCATATACCATGGCCAACCCCTCGTGCTCAGTAGTGGAGTAGTTGCACTCCACACTAGAGAGTTTTATACCAGCAAATGCAACTGGATGGTCAATGTCTCCGTCCCTAGGTTGCATAAGGACAGCTCCGATGATGATTCTTGACACATCTACATGAACATGAAAAACCTTCGCCCAGTCAGGAAATATGAGGATAGGCACAAAGACCATCTTATCCTTGAGTAGTTCGAAGCTCTTCTGACAGTCCTCATCCCAAAGAAAAGGAACATCCTTCTTTAGAGATTTCTCCATGGGTGCTGTGATTAGTGTGTATGCTTGAATGAAATTCTTGTAGTAGCTTGTATGTCCGAGGATAGAGTGCAACTGTTTCTCAGTTGTAGGGACTGCCAAGTTGATGATAACTTCTACCTTGGTGGGGTCAACCATCAATCCTTATCGACAAACTATGTGGCCTAGCAAGATCCCGAAGGGTATGCAAAATATGCACTTCTTAATATTCAGGGAAATCTGGTGCTTTCTACAGGCGTCCAACATCATGTGCAGGTTTGAAACGTGCTTCTTTACCAACCCAAATACAGTATAGTCATCAAAATATACCTCAAAAAACTTGTGGATGAATTCCTTGAATACTGCAACCACCACCCACAAAAATATGGTGGGGGCATTCTTGAGCCCAAATGGCATGACATTTTACTGGAAAGATCCCCATTTGGTGGCGAACATAGTTTTGCTACGATCTTCAAGTGCGATCCTAATATGATGGTAGCTTGAGAACCCGTCCGTAAACGAGTACGCTTCCTACCCCCCCATGCTATCAAGGATTTCATCTGAGAATGGTGTAGGAAAGGGATCGTGTATGTAGGCATCATTCAATTTGCACAGGTCAACACAGATCTGTATCTCCCCTTTAGTCTTTTTCTCTTGAACTACCATAGGGCTTACCCAATTTGACTGTTCGACTGGTTCGATGATACCCGCGACTATCATTTTTTCAAGCTCTTCCCTGACTTTCTGATTATATTTTGGGTTCAATCGATAAGGACGCTGCTTAACATGGTGTGCATCTGGTTTTAAAGTGATGCGCATGGCCCCTAGGTCCCCTGTAATCCCTTTGAGTTCCGAGAATTTCATAGGAAATAGGTCCTGGTATTCTATGAGGAGTTTTGTGACTCTTCCAACAGTATCATCATCCCAGTAGTCCCCAATTTTAACTAGCTTAGGTTTCTCCTCCATTCTAATGTTTACTTCTTCGCAGTTGAAGAGGCTTGGTCACATCGACGGTCTGCAGTGGGGGTCCAGCAACTGTGCGTTCTCCCTCCAACTCCGAAATAGAGATATTTCGCGGGTCTTCATCACGTTCCTCCATTGACAGATTGTGGCAGTTGATAATATCTTGCATCTGCATCTCCCACGTTGGTGCCCCATATGTTGCACAAGGGCGTGATTCATCAAATACTAAGGCATCTTTATCTTGCAGGGCTTCATTGAGTGCCTTTGTTCCACCTATCAACCCGAACGTCCCTAAAAAATCATCCTTCAGGGTTTCTTAGTGACGCGTGCACTGATGTAGTTTTGCATCTAAATACCATGTGGTGGGGATTGGCCCCATGGCATGAATGAATAGGTGGACCCATTCATCCGTAGTTCTTTCACACCATTCCTCCATCCATGTGGACAAGTTCTCACACGGGTTTGCTGGGCCAAGGAAAGTCTTCACATGTAGGTGAATCGGGGGTTCAAACCACATGGCCATCATCTCGTGACATTCCTCCCAATCCTGGAACGTCCCCTTGTGAGTTTCCCACCACCTCGCAGGGGTTGCACGCATGGATAGGTTAAGTGCCCACATCCTTCGCTCCCTTGGAACTTCAGATTCAAATGTCCGCAAAAACTCCCTAATACTACCAGAACCATCAGAGTAGGGTAGTTCTCTTACCTTTGAGGAGATACATCGGAAGCTTTTTGTGATCCCGAGACATTGCAGCGTAGATACATCATGTAACCAATTCTGCCAGTTTTCTATCTCCCCATCAGAGTTAGAGAGGCATTCACTGTCCTTCTCCCTGAAAAGCACACCATCAGCCGTAGGATTGATCCAATCCTCATCCCGAGCAGTTAATTTATAAATGTGATCCACATCCTATTCTTCGTGCACTGGTTTTGTATACCGCTCTCCTTCTGTAGGGTCTAGTGGGACTATCACCCTCGTACCCTCATTCTCAAAGACCATGCTCCTTTTATTCAGGTTGATAATGCCTCCCATGTCTATCGCCCAATCTAGTCCTAGGAGTGTAGGATAAGGGTCCGCATCTTCCACAATCTGAATTACCTCAAAGTTGGCGCGTACCTTAACTCCTGTGATATATACCATAATCTTTGACAGCCTCCCCAATGGTATGATATTTTTTTGGTTAGCCATGCGTAGATGTATAGTAGACCATTCCAGCTTAGGTTCTCCCATCCACTGCCAAGTTTTCTTAGGTAGTACATTTGCATTTGATCCGAGATCCAAGATGACCTGATCCATTTCATAGTCGCCTATCTATACTATTAGCCGCATCTCCTGCCCAGTGTGCTTCTTGTGCTTGTACATCTTGTGAACATCCCTAACCTCTGTAGGAGGGTCAGTTCCTTTTGCACAGCTGTCTATTAGTGTCTAGAGATTTTCTACCGCCTTCCGGTTGCGTAGCAGCTTCATACATGCTTGTAGGAATGGCTTAACTTCGTCATCCGTTCTTAGGTTTGTGGGAGCCTTGGAGGTGGATGCCTCATCCTTGGCAAATTCCTTGCGGGCTGTGAAAAATGTTTCTTTCTCTTTCTGTAGGTCTAGGCTTTCGTGTTTGATAGTAGCCTTCCAGATAAGGGGTTCAGCTGCAACATTCTCCTCAACTCCTCCAGTAGCCATGTCGTTGCATGTTATGACATTAATAGTTGGTCCTTCATCACGTTGTTCCTCTTTAACCCTCTGTACATTCTGCGTAGGTGTCTATTTTTTTCCTGCATTTTTGCTATCAGGACTGGACAATATTCAATCACATGGTCCAATTGTCGACAATATCGAAAATATTGTCGCGTAGGGTTTGGATAGTCCCTTACGAAGTGCCCTATTTCTCCACAGTTGTAAGAGATCAATTTCCTTCTTCCCCGACCTACGCCTCCACCCCTTCCCCCTCCCCTTCCTCTTGCTGGGGAACCTCCTCTGCCTGAGGGAGATAGTGGTGAAGAAGGGTCAGCCTATACCCTGTATAGGTTCCCTCAGTCTATCATCAAGTCATAGGTCTGATAGTTATGCTCGTAATGTCCCACAGAGGAGCGAAATTGACACCATTGTTGCTTTAATTCTAGAACATAAGCACCAAGACGGGGGCAATGTTTGGTATCATGTAGTTTGACAACGCGAAAATCAGTGCACCATAATGTTGGACCACTTGGCCCCGTAGCTTCTTTAGGGAGCAATAGGCTGGGTCCCCTAGCCTGCATGTAGTCTGCCAGCAGAGGGCACTAATCCTTGGTGTGTCCAAACACTCTGCATCGTATGCACCATATGTCTAGGTTAGCTTCTTTCCCTTGTTATTTTTGTAGATTCTAGATTTCAAGGTGAATTTCCTCCAACTTTCCCTAGATCTGCTGCACCCCAAACTAGGCATTGTCTCTTTGGCACAACTTCTAGTTTCATAGCAATCTACAAGGTTTTCTCTTACGTCTCAATCGCCTGCTGACCCATGTAGGTGAGGTAGCAGCATAATGATAAACCATTCCTTGTGCTGCCTATCATGATATTGAAATTCCCCATCTCTAATAACCTTCTTTAATTGTTGATTAGCTTCACATATAGACTCAATGGGTCCTTGTATAAAGTCTTTTAGGTCAGTTACTAGCTGCGAATAGGACTTGGGCTTCTGGAATTACTGTTTTAAAGCTTTCTTAATCTCTTGAATAGATGGATCCACATGCTGGCCTACGTACCCCATATACCATTCCAAGGCCCTTCCTTCAAAGGCAAGGATAACTACACTCTCTTTACAACATCGGTAGCCACATTCTGTGCAATCCATACTGATTTTTCTACAAACAAAAATCGGAAAATATCTTCATCTCCTACACCTTTGAAGGTGGGTAGCTTCATGTGTGTGGCTATATCTTCTTCTAGTGGTGGCGAAGGTGTGGGTGAGTTCTCACCCTTATACTGAATTGAAGGTGGTGTAGCTGGAGGACAATTTCCTGCATGCGTAGCTGACTCTCTTAATGGACTATAGATGGATCTATCCCATTCTCGATTGGTTCGGTAGTACTTACCACTTCATGTTGTACTTCCACTCTGATAAGAGGTCATTCATTCAGTGTGGCTACATAGAACGCCTTTCTAGCACAACGATATCTTAATTAGCAATGGCAGTGTTCGCAAAAACTTACCTCTGAAACCTTTGAAGAACCTCCGCTCTTCCTTAGAATAGGATATGAATTGATCGATTGCGAATTCCGTTACAAATCCCCCTAGCACACTATCCACCCAATGATATACCGTATGGGTGATCGTGTTGTTAGTCTTCTCCAATTGTTGAATCAATTCTAGCATCCACTGCATAACCTGATCGTCCTTCCAACACGTCTGAAATTCCACGAGCCTCGCTAACCACTCCTAAAGCTTGTGCGCAAAAGTTACAAAGAAAATTTCATAGAATTCGGTGAAGATATACTTATTCTTCCACTTCTCAGTTGTTAGCTTTATGCTGCGATTATTTTTTATATCAAATTCCTGAATCTGTCTTTCAAACCAGTCTTCGAGTTCCAGTTTCTTAGGTCTCCAACGGCCTCGTGGCATTACCTGATATCTCTCTCAAAATGCTCTTGGTCCCGGCAACGGAACCATTTGTTGGATTGAGGGGTCCCGACCCAGGTTCAGAGGTTAAGGTTTGCCAACAAACCCATATACTACTGACCCTTTCAACAATGACGTACTTGTGTAGGTGTAATATTCCTAATTAGCCCAAGCTAATAGGAATATTTCATTTTGTGCTAATTTTCTTAATTGATGAATAAAATGTAAAGGAGGACATGTAAACTCCTAAAAACATCAAAATAAATCAATGCCCAATGTGAAGAGAGGAAAATCAGGGCTATCTCAATAAAATACCCTTGTAATGTGAAAATGGGGATCATCATAGTAGCTAGATTTTACACTTATGAGTGTGACCAAGGGCAAATGGATGAGGACATAGTCAAGTTTGACTAAGTCAACATGCATGCATGAAGAAGAAGAGACCATTGATAAAACCAGTTCAGTGTGAACAAGGATCAACATAGGTAGCCATTTGTGAGCTGGATTGATTGCACTTGTGTGTGAAAAGGGATGAGGTAGATTGACTAGGTCAATAGGACCAAATCACAACACTATCTAGATGCATTGAACCTCCTTGTTGATCAGCGCAGTTCTAGAAGGAGGCCCTCATGTGAAAGGGGATAATTCATCAAGGTGGTTTTGGTTTTTCCAAAGCTCTCATCTTATAAAAGGAAGGGGAAGGCTCAAGAGAAGGTTGTTGATGATATTATATTTTCAGAGTATATTGTCTATTTAGACATATCTCATTCTCTTGGCTGTTTAGCAGAGAATTGTGAGGATTTCCTGTTTAGGGATTCTCTATCCTTCCATTGAGTAGCTCTTGGAGGGAATTGTGTTTCTTTTCCACTATCAGACATTTTTCCAAGCTCCATCTCCCTTAGACAGTGTAAATCCTGTTGGGATTTACTTTTTTTAGTGAGCTGCAACAAGTGGAGACTAGATCTACTCAAATCTAGATTTTACTAGTGCCTCTTCTCAGTGAGTGTGTCTTTTAACCTCCTGGAAGAGTGTATTAGCAGTTGGGATTTAGATCTTTACCTTGGCATCAGGCCAATTTGTGATTCAAGTCTAAAATGCAGTCTTTCCTCTTGGACTGCGTTATTTCTAGTTGCAGAGTTGTAGGGTATTCCAGCATTCAGTTGAAGAAGAGATCTCTGGTGTAAGGAGTCTTCCTTGCACTGTGGTGATCCATGGATTGGCCAACCAATCCATGTATGTTTTAGATCTTATTCATTGCTATATCTACTTCAAAATTTCTGAAGAATTCTGCAGATCTGCTGCTAAAACTAAGATCTACTGCCGTTCTTTCATGTATTGCTGAAATCCCCAAGGGGAATGTATAATAAAGACATTTCTACATATGGATTTGTTGTAGATCTAATTTATTATGTAATATATTTCTATAGATATAAGTTTTAAGCTACTAATGTAGTATACTACATTTTTCAGATCTAGATCTGCATATCTGCACTTTTATGTAGTGGATCTCATGAAACCCTTGTCGGGTTATTCTCTGTGATGTATAAAGGAGCTTAATCTCCATTTTTCTTCATGATTTCATGTAATAAACTCCAGATATGATATTTAAGCTATTTTTTATTCAAACCCTTCAGAAAAATCACGCTGCATAAGCTTCAATTACTTTCTGTTGAGTCAAGTCATGGGGATTGGGCATTTTTAAGCCATATCGGGAGTGGTATATCTGTTTAACATAAATAGATTCATTTTTTTGGGCTGAAATTTGGTATGTAAGTATATTATGACCTAATCTATGGGATCCCACCACCCTTTACCCTTATTTTTACACAAATATATGAAGTTAACGTTTTTAGGGCTAAAATAGCTACTTTTCCCCACTTTGGGTTGAAGAAATGAACCATAATTCTTGCTGATGTATTCAAAATAGATGTTGAAGTGTTTATTAACACATTCCATGGATTATTAGCTTACTTCAGCCCCATCACTGTGTTTACATATTGCTGCAGTCCCATTATTGGGCATTTCCCAACCATTCTAAGTGTGAGAGGCTTGTTTATCTCACCTAGTTTTCTTGGTTTCTGATTTCCTCTTGGATTTGGATCTTAGATTATCAGATCTAAGATATCCAAGGGCTAATATTTTTTTCTATAGAATACATTCCTGAAAAGTGCATTTTTTCAGGCATGCCTTGCTAGCAATCCCAATTTGGGGATATTACAGTGGTATCATAGCATATTTCTTGGCTCAGCCTGTGAGTTTCAGCCCAAGAGAATAGAATAAGATCAAGATGATGAAGAATATGAGCTTTCTCTCATCAGTTTTTAGATCTAGGAAGGACCTCCCCCTGGAGGTTAAGAAGATGAAGAGTTGCAGTGAAACTCCAAGAGGGTTTCAAGAAGAGGAAGAGCCATGCACTTCCTATTCTCAGAGAGGAGAAGACAAGAGACATAGAGGACACTTGTAATCTGAGATTCTAAGTGAATAAAAAGCTAAATCTAGAGCCTCCAAGGAGATTCTAGCTTTACCTCAGTTCATTCAGCTAGAGGAAGAGGGATCTACATCTTTGCATGCTACTGATCTAGAGAAACAAAGTTACACTGCGCTGTGCAAAGGCAGTGATGAAGGAAAGAGGACCCATGCCTTATGGGAGAATTCACATGAAAGATTAATTCATGAAGAAAAGGAGGAAGAAATGGTAGATAGTAGACATCTTGAAGTGAGAAACCCTTTCTCCTTTCCAGATGACACTTTCTCAATGAGCACTCCCCAGCTCAAAGAGAAACTTCTACCTGCAGTAGTTCTATGGCCTCACTGGTTTTGGAAGACCATGCATGAGGAGGAGGTCTCATTAAGATATCCCATGAAAGGTGAACTTCAACATTTCATGGAGTGTAAAGTTCTTTAACAGTCTGAGGAGGCTCTTTCTTTCTCACCCTTGGATCTTCATGGATTCAAGGAGGGAAAAATAGATGATGGAGGAAATTTTCCGATGGATAACATCTCTCATGTGTGTGTTGGACACTTCTTGAGCCATGCACATCATGATGGGAGGTTTTTTCCTACCACCTATTTGGATCCTTATGGGGTCAAATTGATCCTTGAGAATATTGCATTTCAACATCCCATGAAATGCAAGAGCATAAATCTGATTTGGGAGAATGATAGTCTTCCTTGGGAGAGTGCTAAGGAAGGAAAATATGGAAGACATCCAAAAATGTTTGAGTGGATGTGGATGGTGAGCAAGAAGCTAGAAAGCTACTTGCAGATCTATGATACCAAGCAGCAGGAGGCTTGGCTGCGTTGGTTACTTTTGAAAGAGTTTGGTCATCATCCTCTTTCCAAGGGTATGCGGTAGGATACTTGCATCATGGGGCAGCAAGGAGTATGGACACATTGTGCTGACATAACATTCTTCATGTCAATCACCATGTTTTCACTACATGATTTTTATGATGGGAGTATAAGGAGGCAACAAAAGATTTTGTTGCTTGGGATGTTCTTAGGAGAGCAAGGGCATATTTGCTCTCACAGTTTTCATGATGTTGCAGGAGTAGAAGATGGCACTATCACAGTGCAAAGGGGCTACTCCTTGGCCTTAGATGTTCAAGAGGTACTTTCCGCATGGGAGAGACTTCTAATGTGTAGCAGCATTAGAGGAGATGCCTTTGACATTCTGCATGTCAAATATTGGAGCCATGAATTGGGTGGAGCCTATTTGCATAGGCCAACAACATTTCCACTTTGGAGCTAGGGTTTATTGATGGAGTATCCCTAGGATCATTCCACTCTTGGTGCACTTGATGGAAAAGGAGGAGGTGAGAAAGATGGAGTAATGGATGGAGGCATCTATTTCTGTGTTATGCTCTTCTTGGCTTGGATCCCCAAGTACAAGAGGAAGGATCCTCATGCATCATAAAATTCATTTCTCTTCATGAGAGTATGTCATATCCTTATGGAGTATTTTTTTATGGACCCTATCATGATCTTGATCTTAGCACATGGTAAGGATCTTGTTGTTGCATTTGGTGATCTTCATACTCTTACCATTTTTATGCATTGCATTGCTCCACAAGAGGGCAAGCTTTTCATTGAGCTCCATGGTCAACATTGGGCCAAATTGTATGATGGAGACAACCATCTCTTATATGGCCATGGGAAAGTGTTGTATTACTTCATGTATGTTCATTTTTTGTATGCAGCCATCTCCTATTCATTAGTAAATGAAATAATATACATAGACCACCATGCATCCAGCAAACACTTACCTTGTAAACTTTTGAAGCTCAGTTGGAAAAACTGCGCTGTAACTTCATGGGAGACATGATGTTGAGTAAGGCACATGGTTTTAAAGTGTCCTTTTGGGAAGGAGACTCCCATATTTTCTGCAGTACATGTTTTAATGGGAACATGGGAGGAGTTACGACCACCATAGCCAAATATTTGTTTCTCTTGGAGGTGGGCCAAATGTGTGATGGGATGCCATATGATGATGCTCTCCTATCCATCGCATGTGGAATGTTTTGGGCCAACTGGTTTTACAGCGTTGGAGGAAGGATATTTTTAGATCTAATCTTCATGTTGCCACTTGAGGGAAATACTTTTGCAGCCCAGGATCAACACACACTCTACACTTATCTTAAGTGGAGAGGACGACAACGTGGGGTAGGCAATTTTGTCTACTATGTTCAGTTTTTCAGCCCACCTTCTTTGCAGGAACCTAAGGTGGAAGAGTATTTTCTGGAGTTACCATGTTGGGAGGTGAATCATTTTGTTTGGATGATTGCTTGGGAGAAGATGCTTCCCCATCCATTTCAGTTCTAACCTTGTAGTTGCTTCAGGACAAGCAACCTTTTTGGAGGGGGGGACTGTAATATTCCTAATTAGCCCAAGCTAATAGGAATATTTCATTTTGTGCTAATTTTCTTAATTGATGAATAAAATGTAAAGGAGGACATGTAAACTCCTAAAAACATCAAAATAAATCAATGCCCAATGTGAACAAAGGAAAATCAGGGCTATCTCAATAAAATACCCTTGTAATGTGAAAAAGGGGATCATCACAGTAGCTGGATTTTACACTTATGAGTGTGAACAAGGGCAAATGGATGAGGACATAGTCAAGTTTGACTAAGTCAACATGCATGCATGAAGAAGAAGAGATCATCGATAAAACCAGTTCAGTGTGAACAAGGATCAGCATAGGCAGACATTTGTGAGCTAGATTTATTGCACTTGGGTGTGAAAAGGGATGAGGCAGATTGACTAGGTCAACAAGACCAAATCACAACACTGTCCAGATGCATTGAACCTCCTTGTTGATCAGCACAGTTCTAGAAGGAGGCCCTCATGTGAAAGGGGATAATTCATCAAGGTGGTTTAGGGTTTTCCAAAGCTCTCATCTTATAAAAGGAAGGGGAAGGCTCAAGAGAAGGTTGTTGATGATATTATATTTTTAGAGTATATTATCTGTTTAGACATATCTCATTCTCTTGGCTATTTAGCAAAGAATTGTGAGGATTTACTGTTTAGGGATTCTCTATCCTTCCATTGAGTAGATCTTGGAGGGCATTGTGCTTATTTTCCACTATCAAGAATTTGGCCAAGCTCCATCTCCCTTAGACAACATAAATCCCGTTGGGATTTACTTGTTTCAGTGAGTTGCATCAAGTGGAGACTAGATCTGCTCAGATCTAGATTTTACTAGTGCCTCTTCTCAGTGAGTGTGTCTTTCAACCTCCTGGAAGAGTGTATTAGAAGTTGGGCTTCAGATATTTACCTTGGAATCAGGCCACTTTGTGCTTCAAGTCTATAGCGAAGTCTATCCTCTTGGACTGCGTTATTTCCAGTTGCAGAGTTGCAGGGTATTCTGGCATTCAGTTGAAGAAGAGATCTCTGGTGTAAGGAGTCTTCCTTGCACTGTGGTGATCCATGGATTGGCCAACCAATCCATGTATGTTTCAGATATGATTCATTCCTGTATCTAATTCATAATTTCTGAAGCATTTTGCAGATCTACTGCAGTAAAAGTCAGATATACTGCTTTTCTTTCATGTATTGCTGAAATCCCCAAGGGGAATGTATAATAAAGACATTTCTACATATGGATCTGTTGTAGATATTATGTAATATATTTATCTAGATCTACATTGTAATCTACTACTATAGTATACTATGTTTTTCAGATCTAGATCTGCAATTCTGCACTTTTATGTAGTGGATCTCATGAAACCCTTTCGGGTTATTCTCTGTGATGTATAAAGGAGCTTAATCTCCATTTTTCTTCATGATTTCATGTAATAAACTCAAGAACTGATAGTAAAGATATTTTTTATTCAAAACCTTCAGAAAATCATGCTGCATAAGCTTCCGTTACTTTCTGTTGAGTCCAGTCATGGGGATTGGGCATTTTTAAGCCATATCGAGAGTGGTAGATCTGTTTAACATAGCTAGAGTCATTTTTTTGGGCTGAAATTTGGTATGTAAGTCTATTATGACCTAATATATGGGATCCCACCACCCTTTACCCTTATTTTTACACAAATCTCTGAAGTTAACGTTTTTAGGGCTAAACTAGCTGCTTTTCCCCACTTTGGGTTGAAGAAATGAACCATACTTCTTGCTGCTATATTCAAAATTGATTTTGAAGTGTTTCTTATCACATTCTATGGATTATTATTTTTTTGCATCCCCAGAATTGTGTTTACATATTGCTGTAGTCCCATTATTGGGCATTTTCCAGCCATTCTTGGTGTGAGAGGCTTGTTTATCTCACCTAGTTTGCTTGGTTTCTGATTTCCTCTTGGATTTGGATCTTATATTATTAGATCTAAGAGATAAAAGGGCTAATATTTTTTTCTGTAGCATACATTCCTAAAAAATGCATTTTTTAGGCATGCCTTGCTAGCAATCCCAATTTGGGGATATTACAGTAGGCCAATGGCTCACCCAAAGTAGTATGGGAGGGTGTTGGAACCAAGTTTCCACACCCTGGGAGAGAGTAGGTAATTTAAGGTAGATCCGTGTTGCAACTTAGTAGGTTCACACACAATGAGTCTATTCGCAGCTCTTTTAATAGTATAATCAGCACATAACCATAGCAAAGATATTATTACTAACATATCTAATCAATACATTCGCATCCACCTGCACATTAGCAAATACCATCACAAAACATTATAATTGCTGTGAATTCTAGATCAAAAATACATTCGCAGCTTACGTAAATATCACAGACGCGCTTTCGCAGCAAACACAATCAATCCAGATAACACAAAGGTACTTCAAATATATTCTGCAATCATTAACTTAAAAATTCCACTTACAAACCAAACACAGCCCGTGCACACAGCCTAGCGGGGTCCGCACATAGCAAGACTGAGGATCTTCACGCACACAGCCAACAACCCAAAACAACCCAGACAGATCTTAACAATTCACACGTAGCATCAATCTTATGGCTTTCCTACTTACTAGACCCAACTATCTATCTATTTATAATATCATAGCCTTCACTATCCTATGGTTCACAAACCGTGGTCTTCGGACCTTAGAGCTACCCTTTAACCCATTACAAAACATTAGGGGCTTTGACCCACCCCAAAACCCCTACGCAGGACTGACTATTACAAAATTATACAAAAACACAGGTTAGGGAACCCTGTTCGAACATGTTCCTTTTTAGCATTAAGTAAATGGTGTTATTAAAATTAGGCTCATCACGAAAAACTGAAATTTAGTATATCTTAACTTTTTGATATCAAGATATTTATTTCTTATCTTTCTATAATATGTAAAGAGTGATATGATAGTGTAGCTTTTCGGAAAATAAATTCACTTATGTAAATAGACCCAATGATCTCACATTCACAATACTTCTATGATTAGGTGGAATTATCTCAACAATTCATACTAAATTCATGGCCCTTTTTCTCTCAATTTTTTATGAATATTTCTCATTAATTTGAAATTAATATCCTTCTCAAAATTTTCTCTACATTTTTAGGTTTCCAACAAGATATTTTGTGCTTAATTTAGCCTTTTAGAATGCTAGATATGACCTCCCAAAATTAATGCTTAGCCACCATTGATCTAGCCCATGGTTTAATCACATACATTGATTTAAATGCTTAAATAAATATCCCACATGCACCGTGGAAGATACATTTTAAGGGTTTATAATGTAATTTTCTTCCCATGTTATGGAGGATATAAAATGTGGAGCCCGTGATATTGATTTTATTGGAAACTAGATCACTATTGAGAGGGGGAGTGTGAATCAGTAGTGTGGAATTTATAAAATTTTATCCAAATTATTAATCTTTTACCATGAAAAAAATGAGACACAAAATCATAGATCACCAAAAATAAACATGCAACCACAAAAAAAATCAACACAAAGAACACATGTCTGGTGGAAAACCTTCCCCGAGAAAAAAAAATGCCCTGCTGCTGCTCAATTATTTTATTAAATAGTTGAAAAAATTGTACATGGATTAGCTACGACCATAGCTAGAAGACTTGGATTCTTTTATACTATGTTGACCCTTTCAAAAAAAAACCTATTTCTCTCTCAAATCTATGGATTACCATCTGCTAAAGGCCACCACGATCAACGATCCTCGCCCAACTTCCATTGGACTATCCAACTCATATTGGATGGATAAATATCTTCCTTCTACTGAATTTTCCAAATCATTATCTACTCTCAAGCCTTTGGGCCTTCACTTCCTCCATGTAAGCCTTGTTTCATAAATTTCTAGACTAGACTCCCAATCCATTCAACATGAACATCATAACAACACCATCGTTATGAATCAAAAAATACAACAAAAACTGAAGAATAAAAAAGGAGAGTACAATCTCTACATACTCCACTACCTACCAAAAAATCTCATCAAATAATACTCCAATCCACAGTTCACCTTCTCACTCACTACACAAACCTATTGGTTGAAACATACTTCAATCGCTGATGCTACAACTGCAAATTGCTTTAGAAAATATGCAGTAAACAAGTAAAAAAGCTTGCATACTCTTCTCCACATACACAATCACTCAACACCCTAGTGTAATCAACCATACTAACAATGATATTTCTCCAATATATGGATGAACTCAAGTGCTCATCTCAATAATTATACATAAATAATGAGCTCAATAATCATGTTCATATGGGTGATTTAATCCTGATTCAACTCATTGACTCTATCAACCACTAACTCCACTTTCTATTTTGATATTTTCAAATTTAATCAGCTTTTGGAGGCCCCATGAAAATTTCCAACTATAAACCGAAAAAAATTAGATCATTGATGTCGCCACAACACAAAAATTATTTGAGTAGTGTGAGGAATGCAAAGAAAATCTCGCGAAAAACCTTGATCGTTCCCAAAACACTATCTTTATGTAACTGGAACTTGGAATCGCTCCCTTGGGTCTATCTACCAACGACTGGATATTTTTTGTCTCTTTGATGACCCATCCTCCATGCAACTGGGGAAAAAGATAAGGTAAAACATCAATCCTCCAACCTAGAACCTATGCCACCTATTATATCATCTTCGTCAAATCTGGATCATACCTCCAAGCCTCTATTTCAAGTCTGCAACTGATGAAATAGGAGGAGAACAAGTCAATGACATGAAATTCATATTCTTCCAACCTTAGTACCAAGATCAACACTTCCATCTCCACAAACACTAACCTCAATATGTCCAAACATCTCCAACACCTGTAGCAATATCATATCATCAACTTCCTCCAATACTGGTAGAAGCACCTCAACACATGTAGCCATAAATCAATGCCTCAAACACATATAAAAGCGTATGTAACACCTTTAGCAAAAATTTAACCACCTATTGAAAAAACATCTCCAACCAACATAACATGCCAACCTCAATCCAAACACACATGTGGAATCCATCTCCAAATCACCTCCACTAGGTCTAGTCATAGGTATGTTGTTATCAATGCCAAATAACAAGACCATAAAGACGATCATCCATTACCAAGAACTCATCATAGATGCATATGAACCACAAGACCATGAACTTTTTGACATAAATTACAACACTAAAATCCCAACAAAATCCCCCTTTGAAATTGATGTCAACCTCAATACAACATATGAGGCTGATCTCTACAATCCAAAATCTCTCTCCCTTTGACATCAATGGAAAAGGGCCATACAAGAACCGAATTACAATGGCAATAATGTCAAATGAGAGTAGTACTCCCCTTGTCAAACAAAATATAATGTTGGTCCAAGGATGATGTAAACCAAGAATCTCAGCTGGCCATCTCTGAAATTGAACATGCTCCCCCTAAGCATGTAATGGAGCTGCAATCAGCACTCCGTCTGCTGCAATGAGCCTCATGTCTAAGTGAAAGATACTATTACTCATGGAACATGGATCCAATTGAATTTGGAAAATTATATTCAATTAAGTACAATACATACAATGCTTCATGGAGCAAATACACAATTGTAACAACTACATAGGAATGACATGTGACTCCTCTACACATATCGTCAACCATAATTCTATGGACCTAAGTTTACATCATGCATGTAATATAGTGGGGCTACATCAATGGTATACATCATAATCCATTGACCCATACATAGCTCAAGACATAATAGAAACCATGGGTTTCTCCATGAGAAATACACCCAAAAGATGACAAAATGACAATACATGGATTTTAGATATGCACATAAATGTGCTCTCATCAATACATGACAAAAATATAAAATATCATGAATACATGGAAAAAATGAGCGATGAATATGCTCCATATGGTGGCATATATAAAATGCAATACATGGCATATCCATTGTAATACCCCTCTGTTTCTATGTAAATATATTTTTATTTCTAGATTGAACTGGTTATAGATGTGATGGCTAGAAATCCATGGTAGACTTGATTTAAGTGAACAATAAAGTATGATGATGTAATATATGAATTTTAGTAATGAAAAGGAAAACTGTAAAATACTTGGGAAATAAACACTTTAGTAAGAGATTATTTCCAAGATTCGGAAACCAATGTTGGTGGATAATATCAAGACAATCTTCCCTTAAATAATCCCTAAAAATTATTAGGAGTTAATTAGAAATATTTAATATGATGGGAGAGAAAATATATTAATTAACTAATTTGTAGAAAAACATTGAGTAAAGAGTGGAATAAAGCACCACAGGATAGAAAAGAAAGCTTTAAGGAAAAAGAAAGAAATCCTAGGCTAGTGGGTTGGTAGACCCTAAAAAGCAGGACGTTGCTAAGGAAAAATATGCTAGGGAAGTAAGGCATAAAATAGCTTATATGGAATCACAAGAGGTTGTTGATTCTGGGGCAAGAACATCTTAGCTCGGGGGGAATTGGAGGCCGGTTCATGGTTGGGTGGATAGTGGTTCTTCCAAGTGATTTCTAGTTGGTATCTGGTTAGAAATTCTAAATTATTTTATTAATTTTAGGTTTTATATGTGGTTATTACGAGGAATTATTTGGATGTGTGAAATATTAGATGCAATATAGTAGTTAAATAATGAGTGATAATGTTATTTATTTTAACCATTGAAATTATGATTTATATGCATGGATAATAGCTTAAATATAGTTTGGGTGCATGTATTGAACAAAATTAATTGTTATGCATGCACATCATGAAAAATGATTGAATGCATGAATTGGAGTTGGCAAGGAAAAAATAAGAAGACAAAATCACAATGTGTTGAATTTCATTAATTGCAAAGCTAAGGAATGTGTATTAAATATTGTTTCCTTTCTTATTTATGTCATAATAACTCATAACTGTCGGTATAATAGAGAGTGTTTTAGCGCTAAAATTATTTCGTTACTAGTTATTTGTATGCTCCATCATCCAGAAAATTGGATGATAAATATGAGACAATAATATGCCACTATTGGAATTCCTAGTTACTAAATTTAGTTTATTAAGATAGTCATTAGTGAAAATTAGTGGCGTCTAGGTCCTGGTATGTTATGAAACCAACTCCAAAAATAGAAGAAAAGAGAGATCAACGCCTTAGAAATCAACCACTTCAAGGGGGAAACCTCCAATACATTACATAAATGAAAAATTCTTGGATGATACAAATGAAAAAACCTCCTTCTATATATAGGGGTCCATGGGGTCACAATATAATCCTATCCGACCTAACAATAATAATGTAAGGGAACTATAATAGCAATATGGGGGTTACAGGGGTACAAAAATAACAATAAGTGGGCTACACTAATAACAATAAGGGACTACACTAGTAATATGGGGACCTAACATGACCCTCTCCTTCAAAAAAGTGTTGTCCTCAATTCTTGAGTAGCTCTGGATGCTTCTATATAAAATTTTCATCCTCCCATGTAGAATATTCAGTGGGTAAGTTCTTCCACTTGATGAGATACTCTGAAATTAATCGATTTCGTAGCTGTCGAGTTCTTGTTTCCATGACTGTTTCAGGTTCCAATATGATTTTTCCTTCCTCATCAAGTTTTGGAAATATTTTTTGAATTGGAAGTTTGTCACCTATAACCTTCTTTAAGCATGAAACATGGAAAATTGGATGCACTCGTGAAGAAGCAGGAAGCTCCAATTTGTACGCCATAGTACCAATCTTTTGCAACACCTTGCAAGGACCATATTATTTTGGTGATAATTTATTATCCTTCTTAGCTTGCATGAGGGACATTTGTTTGTATGGTTGTAGCCGTAAAAATACCCAGTCTCCTACATCAAAAATTCTCTCACTGCGATGTTGATCTGCCTGTTGTTTCATTCAATTTTGTGCCAAATTGAGGTTATCCTTTAAGAGTTGGAGAACTTGTTTTTGATGATCGATGTGATCTTCCACTGCTTGCACCTTAGAATTTTCTCTTAAACATGATGTGATGGATGGTGGATGATATCCATAAAGTGCCATAAATGGGGTCATTTTTGCTACAGTATGGAAGGAAGTGTTATACCACCGTTCAGCCAGAGGTAGCCACTTGACCCATTGTGTTTTTTTATCAGAAAAAAAACAATGAAGATATCCTTCTAAATTTTTTTTTCACTATCTTAGTTTTACCATCAGATTGAGGATGATAAGATGATCTATGAGCTAGTTGAGTACCCAAACAAGAAAATAATTTCGTAAAAAAATTTCTAGTAAAAATGGGATCTCTGTCGCTTACCATAATCTTTGGGTTTCCATGTAGCTTTTGAATTGCTTCCATAAATGCAGTAGCAGTTGTACTTGCTTTAAATGGATGAGATAATGCACAAAAGTGTGCATACTTGGTAAGTTTATCAACTACCACCATGATGACACTCTTTCCTTCGAATTAGGTAAACCTGTGATAAAATACATTGAAATCTCCTCCCAACGTTGAATTGGAATGGATAAAGGTTGTAGAAGACCCGGGGTATTAATTTTCTCAACTTTATTTTGCTGTAAAACCAAACATTTTGCCACAAAATTTTGAATATCAGATTTAAGGCCATCCCAAAAAAAAAATCTTTCTTCACCCTGCGGTAAGTTTTTAAAAATCCCGAGTGTCCTCCTAAAGGAGAAGTGTGCAATTCCAAAATAATATTTTGTTTTAGTTGGGAATTCTTACAAATATATAACCGATCTTTGTACCATAAGGAATCATTTTTCCAACTAAATGTATCAGATGTACTAGGATCTTGCTTCAAATTTTGAATGAGTGTCCCTTGCTTCAGTTATCCAATCTGGTTGGATAATAGAAATGGAACAAAGCAATACTTCCACCTCTTCATCCTTTCTTGAGAGTGCATCTGTAACAACATTTAACTTCCCTTTTTTGTAGATGATTTCAAAGTCATAACCCAACATCTTTGTGACCCATTTTTGCTGCTCTTTTGAAAATAGTCTTTGTTCCAAAATGTGTTTAAGACTATCACGATCTGTTTTTACCTTGAAGTGCCTTCCCATTAGGTAAGGTCTCCATTTATTTAGTGCATGTAGTATTGCCAAAATTTCCTTCTCATAAATAGCTTTCTGTAAATACTTTCCTTTGATTGGACGACTTTCAAAAGCAATGGGTCTTCCTTCTTGCATTAAAACAACACCCATTCCATTTCCTGAGGCATCACATTCCACAATAAAGATTTTTGTGAAGTTTGGCAGAGCTAAGACCGGTGCTAGGAACATTGCCTCTTTAAGATGTTCAAAGGCCTCAGTTGCTTCAGGAGTCCATGAAAATGCATCTTTCTTCAATAATTTTGTAGAGGTGCTGCTATTCTCCCATAATTCTTAAAAAACTTGTGATAATACCTTGTTAACCCGAGAAATCCTTGCAACTACTTTATGGTTGTGGGGACTTTCCATTCCTTAATGACTTTAATTTTGTTAGGGTCTACCTTAACACCCTCGTGAGATACAGTATGACCTAGATATTCCACCTCTTGTACTCCAAAGAAACATTTGGATGTTTTTGCATATAATTGTTTCTCCTCTAATAGTTTTAGCACCTTGTCAACATGTTGAACATGATCCTTCGAAGACCTGCTGTAGATTAGTATGACATCAAAAAATACTAGCACAAATTTTCTAAGGAAGGGTTTGAAAATGGAATTCATCAACTCTTGAAATGTAGAAGGTGCATTGGTAAGGCCAAAAGGTATGACCAAAAATTCATAGTGACCCTCATGAGTTCGAATTGTTGTTTTTGAAATATCTTTAGTCTTAATTCTAATTTTATGATATCTTGAACGAAGATCCAACTGGGTAAAATAAATTGCGCCATGTAATTCATCCAATAATTCATCAATCATAGGAATGTGAAATTTATCTTTAATAGTGAGCTTATTGAGCTCCCTATAATTCGGAGACATGTGCCATGATCCATCCTTCTTGTGCACCAATACTACTGGAGCATAGAAAGAACTTTGACTAGGTTGAATTATACCATCCTCTAACATTTTTTCAATCATATGTTCAATTTCGCTCTTTTGGACATAAGGATGTCTATAAGGCCTAATGTTTGGAGGAACAATTCCTGGAATCAAATGAATAGCATGATCATGATCACGAATAGATGGGAGTCCTTTGGGAGTTTCAAACACCTTGGAATGATTGTCCAAGACTTTTTGGAGATCTGGAGAAATAGATAATTTTGATGTTGGAACTTCTAGTGAGCATAATTGTGTAATTACGCCTCGTTGTTCTTTCTTCAGAAGATTTTTCAAGACATTAGAGCTTATTATCTTTCCCGGCTTCCCTGCGATACCTCGTAATTTGATTTCCTTTCCTTCTGAAAAAAATTTCAAGGAAAGTTATTGAAAATTAAAAGCTACTATCCCCAAAGATTGTAACAATTGTACTCCTAGTACAACATCAGCACCTCCCATTGGAATTGAAAGCATTGGAATATTCAATACATATTCCCCCATGGTTAGCTTGATATTATGGCATTTTCCAGAGCAATTTATAGTTCCTCCATTTGCCACCATCACTTAACATTTTGGTGCTGGGTATAAAAAACAATTCAATTCCTTGGCTACCTTATAATGAATAAAATTATGGGTACTACCCGAATCAATCAACACTATTACCTTTTTCTTCTTGATATGTCCTTCTATCTTGAGAGTTTGAGGAGTGGTAATTCCTACCAATGCATTACACGATATGGTCGGATTCATATCTTCTTCTTCTAGGGTTGGTTCTTGGTGTATATCCTCTTATTTTGAAGTTTCTTGTTCATTTTATTCCTCCTCTTCATAATCTATGTAAAATAGTTTCTTCTCAGCACACTTATGACCTTTAGTTTATTTTCTATCACAACTGTAGAAAATCCCTTTATCTCTTTTTCTTCCAATTTTTGTGGTGCTAACCTTGTAGGTTGTGGAAGTCTAGGAGTAGCAACACTTCCGTATTTATATATGTGAGTGGTAGGCTTCTTTGTCGCCATAATTTTACATTCAATTTTTCTTTCCAACCTGAATTCCTTCTCCAATGAACCAGGTTCCCAAACATGAACTTCATGTTGGATGTTATCCTTTAAAGTCCCTATGAAGACATCAATCCTGTGTTCCTTTGGAATATCAGTTACCCTTATACTCAATTTTTGGAAGTCCTCAATGTGCTGCACCACTGAACCCTTTTGTTTGAGATTTATCAATTGGCTAAAGAAGGTGTTGCTTTTTGTATCCTCATAATGTGCTATCATTTCCTCCGTAAAAATTGACCAAGTGACAATTTTTTTATGGGAGCAAAGCCATCGATACTATTAGTGTCAGTATTTGCATACTTCCACCAGGGATCAAAACACATTTTTTCATGTGCATGTTAGATGTCCCATTCTAAATAAATTTTCAATCATTCCATTAGGTCATGATATAAAATTGTTCCACTAGTGGTTTTCCTTGTCAAATGTCCCATTTTCCTTCACAAGTATATGCCTGCTGAGCCTCTTCCATGTCTGCATCATGTTGAAAACAAGTCTACTCTCGTTTCACTTTTAGTCAAAGTCACTCATTGAGTCATTTTCTTTCATTTCTCATAGGGTCACTAGGGTTTGTAAAATCATTGCATTATCTCATTTTCAATAAAGGGCAGCAGAAGGTGTGAAGGTGACCCAGAATAAACTCATGATTTGCTTCAGTCAGTTCAAATGTAATAAGTATTCAGTCTCCCAAAGGCTTCCAACTTAGAAATCCACATGCCAACACATCAAATTTCAAAGGGAGTTGTCTTTTCCCAAGGGTGCCTAAGTCATCATTGTTCACAAGCACTAAACCCTAATTTACTCTCCCACTGAGCTAGGGTTTGCTGTGAAAAAAAGGCATATGAGCAGAGGAGAAATAAGGTAGATCATATCAGTAAATATGAGGCCATTCCAACTCATAATATCATGTATCCATCATTTTTTAAGAAATCATTCCAAGAATCAAGCCATTTGCCACTCATAGGGCCATTTTCACTTCAAGCTATGTTTCTGACCAAACAGAGATGAAATTAACAAAAGTGGGCAAGGTTTTTGTCCCTCATAGGTCAATAAAAAAAAAAAAAAAAACCTCCATTTTTTACACAAGTATCATGGTTTTGGATAAATGTAAAAAATACAGGTGCTACAAGAGGTTTGATGCACTTCTGGAGTGACCTTGTGAAAATCAAATTTTCTCATAATTGGAGTGTCAAAATTACTTTCTTGATGAGTCAAATGATAACTATACTGGAAGATATTTTCAATTAGCTATCATGAGCTCAATTTGGAGTTGAGGAAGGCTTCCAAAAGTTGCCTGCACCAACACTCTGCATTTCTGTATCCTCATTCAGCACTTTTTGACCAGTCTTGGGATAATCAACTTTTGACAAGGAAAATGAACTCAAAACATAAAACCAAAGGTATATTTGGAAAATAGACAAGATACTATTTCCAACGATCTATCTTGGGCTCAAATTGGACACTGGGAAGGCCTCCAAATGTGGTCTGCAATTTTTTTTTGCAGTGGCGCTACGCATTCAGGAATGGTGCTGCACGTTTGGAAGAGGGCGCTGCGTGTTTGCCCAGAAAGTTCAAAACTCTCTTACAACATCCCACTCCATCAATTAAGGCTCAATATTTGCATAGGTTGTCTTCAAAGCTCCATTTATCAGTGAGTACACCTTAGCATCATCTCATTGATTTATTTTGTGCCTTATAATCATTTGAAACTTTTCCTAAGGAAGAAACCCTAGTTCTCATTTCAAACCTAATCCCTACAATGTTATATGTTTCCATATCCTCATTCCATAAAACAATATCATTCCTAATATCCCTCAATCCTAGGGTTTTCACTAACCTAGGTTCCCTTCACATTCCCATTCCTTCCATTTTCCAAAACACTTCCTTTCACTTCACATTCCCTCCATTTCATTCCATCACCCTAGGGTTTCTACTTCAATTATGGCTGAGGTTGAGCCATTGGAAAATACTTATCAGAGAGGTCATAGGTAGGTGTTTTCCCCACAGAATGTGGGAGGGGCCTTGTTTTCTTCACCAACAAAGAAGGTACACAAAGGCAAGGAAAAGATGGCAGAGGTGGACATACATGAAAAGGAACACCTCCATGAGAAAGAGCCAGATTTTGAAACTTGTAAACTTAGACACAATTGATGATGATATTTCCTTGATCATCCGAGAGAAATAAGCCAATATTAGAAACCTCCAAGCTAATATTGAAAGGTCCAAGTTTGTCATTAACTTTCTCAAACAAGAGAATCAACAACTAAAGATCAAGCACACCATTGATGAGGTAAGATGCATCCAAGCACAGAGAAGCATGGATTGAGAGAGTCAACCAACAATTGGAGTAGCTCTGGTTCAAGGCTAAAAAAGACAATGAAATTCAGAGAAATATGGCAAAGCATTATGCCATGAGGAACAAAATTGCAAGGGCCAAACTCAAACGAGCCCATGCAAAAATTCAAGCTTTGACCAAGAAAAAGGAGAAGGAGAGGTTAGACATACTTGCTGAGGTGTCTCTTCATGCTTCAAGCCCTTAAGAAGCAAGTAACCTTACACTTTTGGCAAGTTTTTGGCACATTTGGAACTTTAGTGCATTTTTGGTTTTTTAAGCAATTTTGGCACACAGAAAATCTACCAAATTTTTTTTTTCGAGCCTCCAATGGATAAATGGTCACCACCATCATGATGAGAATGATGAAGAAATCAACCCCAGCAAGTTTCAAAAAATTTGGAAGAGAAATGGTCCCTCAAAAGTGCAAAAAACCACCAAATTTTCATGTTTCTGCCTCCTTTTTAACTTTGGCATTGCGCTTTTACCAGTCTTGGAAGATTCACGTTTTGAACCATTTTTAAAAAATTGAGGCATATTTAGAAACTATACCCAGAGAGCTTTCCAATGAGCTATCTTGGAGCTGATTTGGACACTAGGAAGGCCTCCAAAATTTGCTTGCAAAAGAGGCTATATTTCTTGTCATGGCACTGCACATTTGCCAGGAAAATGCAATTTTCATCATCTTCAGCAATTTTTGACTTTTTGACTTTTTATCTTGGGAAATGAGAAATTAATGATGTAAAAGGTCAAGATAAATGTAAATGTCATGTTTTTATTGTTATCTAGGGTAGATACATTATATAAGTCCTTTAGAGGTCAGATGAATCTGTTTCCTCTCTTTTAGAGGAAAATTGTTGAGTCTTCCTAGTCTTCAGTTTCTTGTTTGGGAGTAGGTGAAACTAATCCCTATCTTATGGATTCGAATCCCTGCAGCTAGGAAGAGTGGTTTTGAGATCTATATGAGGTATTTCCCGAGTCATTGTAATGGTTGAATTCACTTGGAGCTTTGGCATCTCAAGAGACATATTTGTATCAATTTTGGCCTGGACATTAATCAAATTTGCAGCTATTTTTATGGGATCCATGTGGTATTGTGTTTAGTTTCAGTTTCTTCTTTTGTGTTTATATGTTAGAATGTTTTGTTACTTCATCCATCATTTCATGGCTATTAAATGAATGTTTTCAAGTTAGATGAACAGAATCAATATTTTCTATGCTCTGTTTTGGGTAAACATTCATAATTTGTAATTTTATTCAGTTTAGAAAGAAACCATGAATTCAACATGCTCTTTCTAGATCCTCACCTGTCTAAACCATCCCATTATCAAAACCATAAATTTCTAAACATTGTACCTACCTTTCCCCATAGAACACCCTACAAATTTGACATAATTTCCTTGCCCTAGCTGTTTGACTCCTCCTGATCCAACAAAACCCTACACAATAAAAATAAAAAACTATGAGCTACTATACCTAGCCTAATATCTTTTTTCCTCAGTCATCTTGGCTGTGATTTATATGGAGAGAGCCCTCTCCTTGCCTAGTAAGGCTAGTTACTTGTCTAAGTGTGGTTTTAGGTTACCTCAGAATTGCCTTCTTCAGCCTAAGGTTTAATCCAAGTGATAACAGATACCATAAAAATGTATTTTGTTCTAAATGTAAAGTTGCAATGCGTACCTTTTGTGTGTTTTGCACATTATTGAGATCAAAATATTGCTCCATCTGTAGTATCCATGTTACAGGATCCTTGCCATCAAAATTCCTCATATCCATATTTGGAATATGGCGGTTCTTCCATATTATTCTTCAAACTGTCCATCTTCACTTCCACTCCTTTCTTCAAAAATTCCATTTAATTTTTTGTTTCTCTTTGTGAGAGCGAAATTTGGTGCACTTTCTCTTGTAATTTTGATAGACCATGTTGCAATTCTTCATATTCATGAGTCATAGTAGAGTATTCTAAGGGCTTAATGGGTTCTGAATTCTTTTTAGGGGGCATTTTAGAACCCAATACTGATATCTATGCTCAATAGGCCCTTGGACCCACTTAAAACTGATTTTTCAAACAAGACTTATGCAATTTGAAAAAAAATACACACCTTTTTCTTTCTTTTAAGGAGCTCAATATTGAAACTGAATTATATTTGTAATTGTGGATATTCAATATCTAAAATTTCGTCCTGTAGTAGCTCTCTGAATCTTCTTTAGAATTCCATAGGTCTGACTTGATTTGGATTCTTCAAGGCAAAGTTATGCCGAATCTCCCACAATGACCTAATTATGGACTGGTTTAGTAGAGCGCACTTGTACGACGTGCCATGTCTCATTGTTTCCTCCTTTGGCTCTGAAATTAATAGACAGGAAACTACAATCGGTGTACTTGTGGCCAATTTTTACATAACTCCAATCCGATGCTCAGAGAGAGAGTTATGATGATTTTCCCAAGGTCATCTCTTTGAGATGAAATTCGGGAGCTTGAACAAACTCTACATTCCAAAAATTATATCTCCGAAACTATTGTGAAACAATATTTGAAAGTTTTACAATCCGTTCCTCTGAATCTCGGTTTCGCTCTGTAAAAATTTCAGCATTTGAAACTTCGTAGAAAAAAATTTATAGAGAAAATTCCACGATGACCTGTTTAGTTGAAATTCAAGAGCCTAAAAAATCCCTAACTTCCACAGATCATATCTCCAAAAATATTGCGAACCAAGATCTGAAATTTGTACAGGACGTTTCTTCGGATTTCGACGTCATTGTGGAAAAATTTCAGCTTCTGAACCTTCGTAAAAAAAAATTTATGGTGAAAATGCCACGATGACCTGTTTGGAGCAACAAAACCCTAGAATCCAAAGCTCTGATACCAAATGTTATGAAACCAGCTCCAAAAATAGAAGAAAAGAGAGATCAACGCCTTAGAAATCAGCCACTTTGAGGGGGAAACCTCCAATACATTAAATAAATGAACAATTCTTGGATGATACAAATGAAAAAACCTCCTTCTATATATAGGGGTCCACGGGGTCACAATATAATCCTAGCCGGCCTAACAATAATAATGCAAGGGAACAATAATAACAATATGGGGGTTACAGGGGTACAAAAATAACAATAAGGGGGCTACACTAATAACAATAAGGGACTACACTAGTAATATGGGGACCTAACATGGTAAGACGAGATTAATATACCCTAGTAAAAGATTTATACCTATTGCTATGGGTTAGACAGGGTCGTTTGGAAAATATATCCCTCATGAAAGAAGGGTACTAGGATTTGAGTGCATGGATATTCGAGTTGATTTGCCTCACTGAAAAGAATCCCCTGTGCCAACTCAGAGATGTGCAGTGAAGAATTAAAAAAAAAACAAGTTAGAGGTTATCATGCTTGGTTCACTTTAGCTGGGGATAGATTTACCCAAAAAGTGTATAAACGATCTGGATTAAAGGGTTGACGGTGAGTGAGGGGGAAGCAGGAACTGGTTAAGCTTAGGAATTTCCACAAAAAAATGATCGAGTTTTTCATTGTTTGGTTACATCAGAAAAATTAACGAGGAATAAATTCTATAGGCCTTATGTAAAATAACTAGAACTCGGTCTTGTTACTAGGTCAAACATAGTCATTTGAAAGGATGAAAAATGGGTATAACCAGAGATGAGATCTGGAAATGTTTAAAATATAAGTCATAGAAATATACCGAATTGGGATGACAATATACCTGTATCTCTATCTTCTTTGTCATATAGAAAAATTATAAAGGGCAAGGAATATTTATGCTAGAGGAGAACACAAAACATGTAACACCATTATCCTAGAAAGAAGGGTAATTTCTATTCATTGATGGAACTCAATTCCAAATAGAAAATAAAATTTTTGTTGTACATCAAAAACTCTAATAACACAAACAAATTCTAGAAAAGTCATTTCTAATTAGGAAATACATTCATTCATTTGAAAAATTCATGTTCCGATACCATTCATGATAAAACACGTCATTTTCATGTACATAACTATAATTTGGAATTGTATAGAAAGCAATACAGAAAGAACCCATTAAGAAAATTTAAGATATTGGGATTCTTAAAGGAAAAAACCGTTTCCTCATGTAAACAAAAAACATAGATGTAAATAAATAAACTAGATGGACTATATAAAATAAAGGGTTCTACCCCTTTTAAGAAGTTACATTGGAAAATAAGAGATATTTTATAGAGAATCGTCTAGACTCAGACATGGACTGTGTATCTAGCCTAAAAAAAACAAAAAGACAACTAATGCATAATTACAATTGGTATTTCAAATTCCCTTTTTGTTAGGATCCAGGGGAATAAATAGCCTCGTTCATGTATAAGTGCCAGGAGTGAAAGAAAACACATAAGCGAAGCTTATGATTCCTAGACGCTGGAGGTAAGAAACATCATGGGGAGAATGCCATAGGGACCAACCCGTTGAATTGATAGGTTGAGTTAGAGTGTGTAGACATCAATAGGTGAATGTCATGAGAAATAATCAAATTCCAACTTACGTGTAACCACATTGTAGGAGTAGATGAGTAAGTTCATAAAGGAAAATTGCAAAAAGTATAAGTTAAGATTAAGCAGAGAACAAGAAGGAAGGTATACCTATGAGTGTATTGTTACTATTGCTCCTTCTGCACCAAAATAAATTGAAAATTTAGTATGAGAGTGTAGGGGTTTTCTATTAATAAAAGAGGTGAAAAATAATAAATTATGAGGGCTTGTAATCAATCCCTGAGCATAATAAATTGAACGTCTGGGAAAATTTACCCAGGGTTTCGTTTAAATTGTCGCACCATTTCTAGATTGAGGTGCAACCTTGAACAAAAAAAAAAATAGTACCCAATTTTTATTCTTCAACCGAAATAATTATCAAAGGGAAAATCTCATATTTACTTTACCAATTCATAGTTCAACCTTGAGGAAAAAAAAAAAAATAGAACAGATGGACGAGGGTTGGACTAGAATTTGGAAACACACCTGGTGGAAGGAAAACTCTGTAAACCACGAGTTATCGAGCTAGGAAACAAGGTATGAGACCAAGGAACTCCACCACCCATGATACCTGTAGATATGTAATTTCCAGAGTTCAAAATAACCAACCCCCAAAATACAAACATAAACATTTCCTTATAAAACCACAGTTAGAAAGGAGCCTGACGAAACAAATTAATGATGGGAAAATAGAAACCAGAAATAAAGGAAGACTAATTAAATACTAAATCTTACTAGTGCTTTGGTTAAAGTAGAACGATGATTGTAGTGCTGAATTCTGAGAAATGAATAAAAACAACTATAGTTTCCCACATCTTAGGGTGCCAGTGAAATGAAGGGTAGGTAAGGCATTCTGACACATACCCTAAACGATGTTATGGGTTCCAATATTAAAGAATTTCCCTGGTGGAGTTTTAGCTAAGAATACGACATTTCACCAGCAGAAAGAGGAAGGGTAATCCATAGTGTAGAAAATGAAAACAAAACCGAGAATGAACACCTCAAAACAATTGGGTTAACGAAGCAAGGAAGGGTCTCCACCCTTAGATCAATGAAAATAATCCTCATCATCCATGCAAACTCAAGTACCGACAACTAGGAAATACCCATGTGATTTCCATGGGGAGAGATGAGCCTTATGGCAGGGAAAAGAGATACATGTGTGAGCATGCCACGCAAATTCTAAGGATACCTCCATTAAATCAACATGAACGAAATTAATATCACCATGACATGAAAATATAGGGTATTAGATAGATGATCTTACAACACACATTAAAGCTAGAGGGTTAGGGTAAAATAAGCATATAGTGTTTACCAATTATAAGCCTGTGGTTTATAATAATTTGCGCATAGTAAAATTAGGGAAAAATGTAAACAATAACCACATATACATAGGTTGCATCATATAGTATGGACATCTAGAGGCAAAAATGAGTTAAGAATTATAGCAGTAAGTACTGAGGTAGAAAAAAAGAGAAAACATATATTCTAAGGCCTTAGCATGTTGTGAAACCCATACACATAATTTATAATATTAGTTCAAGTGCAAAGTTACCAAAATAATCACTATGTTAATGAAAAAAAATTGGTGCAAGAGGGATATGAAAAATTGTATCAGGACTAAGTTTCAACACTAGGTCTGCAAGGAACCATCATAGTGAAACAAAATATGTGTAGAAATATCAACATGAAATACTGATAGCAAGTTGTATTGTTTTATAAGGTAAATGAGTGAAGCAGACCGTCACAAAATGTTACAGGATTCCCCTCCAACCATAATATTTGGTGAAGAATTGTATGTGGAATTACCCCACAAACTTCTCAGTTTATGGATGTCATGAGAAACCTACAACAAGAGTTGGCTTATCTCAGAAACAACAATGAACGTATGCTAAAGGCCAGTGAGGAGAAGGGGAGGACGATAAGAGAGTTGACTGAAAAGTCTAGCCATAAAAGCATGGAACCAGAAGGGTTGAAAAGGAAAAAGGCGGAAGTAGAGTTAGAGAAGTCATGGAGGTGAATTGGATAAAACATATATGAAATCACATAAGGAAAAAAATAAAATGGAGTTACAAGGAGAGTGTAGGAAAATCAAACCCCCTACTTTTTATGGGAAAAATGAAGAGGATGTAGAAACATGGCTTCTTAACATTATAAAATATTTTCAAGTATATGAGTATGAGAGTAATTTGAAGGCTAGAATGGCTATCTACCAGCTACATCCCAAAGCTACTCTCTGGTGGGAAGAGGCCAAAATTGTACACCTATTGGAAGAGAAGACAGTGTCTTGGGAGGAATTCCAGAAATAGTTTAAGTCTCGATATCTGAGTGAGTGATACTATGATGATCGTGCCAATGAGTTCCATGAGTTAAGGCTAAGACAATTAAATATGGATGAGTTTGTAGCAACTTTTAAAAACTTATTATGGTATGTTCCATATATTAAAGACCAAAAGAAAAATTACAATGATTTTTGAACTATCTACTAGCCCCTTACAGCAATAACAATAGAAGAAAAGAGAGATCAAGACTGTTAGGTCGCTATATTAATAGTGTAGTCCCTTATTGTTGTTATTGTCACCCAATTATTGTTATTTCTGTACCCCTGTAGTCCCCATATTATTATTATTGTGCCACATAAAACCCCACTATTGTTATTATTGTTCACTTAGATTATGTAATATTCCAAATCTAGAACAACTCAACAAGCCTGCTGGAATAACACACTTCTGAGAATTCTGTGCATAGAAATGATTTTGTAGCTCCTGGATCCCTTATATCAGCTCATCTAAGATCTAAATCCAAAAGAAGAGAAAAAACAAATCAGACTAGGTGGGTTAAACAAATCTCCCACAAACTAGTCTAGCTGAAAATCACCCAAAGAGAGGGGCTGCAGCTATATGAAAAGGAATGCTTCAGAAATAATGCATATCCACTGAAGCAAAATAGGAGGCTGATATAAAGGTTCATAAATAAGTTGAATAACAGAAAATCAGATGTACATTACAGCCCATACATTATACAAGAGAAATAATGAGACATTACAACAAAAATCCTCAGAAATGAGGTACTACAACCATAAGAAAAGACTGAATAACCATGACAGGGTTATTTTCAGGGGCTGAAGCAGAATTTTATTAATATTCAGATCTAGAGCAGATATGTACATAAAAATTTATATCTAATACAGATCTGTGTATAAGAAATGCTGATTTATACATTCCCCTTGGGGTTTTGTGCAAAACATGAAGCACAGAGAGTAGATCTGAGATCTAAGATTGCAGATCTGTAGAATGATTCAGAAATTTTTGAATAATACAATGGTACAACAAATAATATCTAAAACTAACATGGATTGGATGGCCAATCTATGGATCACCACAGTGAGAGGAAGAATCCCAACACCGGAGATCTCTCCTCCAAAATGTAGACAAAACACCTTGCAACTGTAGATCTGCAAATAACGCTATCCAGGGAGAGAAAAAATGTTGTAGCCTCTGAGAATGATTTGGCCTGATGCCAGGATGTAGATCTAAAGCAAAATCAGCTAATGAACTCTTCCAAGAGGTTAAAAGACACACTCATTGAGAAGAGCCACTAGTATAAGCTAGATCTGAGCAGATCTAGTTTCTTCCACTGCTGCAACTCACAAGGACAACCCAACCCTTAACAAGATCAATGCTATAGGTGTAAGGTGAGCTTGGAATAGAAGCCTGATGTGGAAAATATAGCACAAATCTCCTCCAAGAGCTGCTCAAGGAAGGAGGTGGGATTCCTGAACAGGAAGACCCAACAAGGGATGTCCGAGCAGACAATACCTTCAGAAATGATAATCTTCAACAACACTCTCTTGTTGCTCTCCTCCTCCTTTTATAAGATTGGAGTCTTGGAAAAACCCTAAACCACTTCATTGGTTTAGCCCCTTTCACATTTAGAGTCTCCTTCTAGGACTGCGCTGTCCCTCAAAGGGGTTCAATGCATCTAGACTGCGCCGTTGACTTGGTTAAAGATGACCCACTCTTGTGATTTAGACCCATTCATACCTGCAGGAGTTATTTACATAGCCCAGATATGTCTTTGTTCACATAGGCATTGATTTATTCTTTATTTTCAGGAGTTTTACATGTCCTCCTTTACAATTTATTCATCAATCATGAAATACAAAAATAAACAAGGCAAAATTGTAATATCCCAAAATGGGAACAACTACACTATTGGGAATAATCTGAGTTATTACCAATGTGAAGCTACAACAAACCATGAACATGTAAATGTGGAGCAGCTCATTAGATGTCCAGTAACATCATACCAACAGATGAAATAACCTCAGCAACAAGATGATCTATATTCTCCTTCCTAGGTGGGGAAATGCAACAATATAGAGCATAAAACAACTGTCTTCAGAAAATAATGCTATACAAGTGAGAAATGGGACTTGGATCCCTTAGAAGACATTATATAAAACTCACATGCAGAATTTTAAGTGAAACAAATCACTATAGCTCATATAAATAGATCTCCCAAGTACATGCAGCTAAAATAAGCCAAAACCCCATAGCCTAGCTCATGCATCAACTACTGAAGCAAGGAATGCATTATTATAATGATGGTTTCTATATAAAATGAAGAAATAAGTCTGATAGGAAACTTATATTAATCAAAAAATAGAGAAATGGAGGTTTAACCTCTTAAACAACAAAAACAAGACACCCGACAAAGGTTTCCGGCAATATACATGAATAACAAGCAGCACTGCAGAAAATAACGCAGTTACTGCATTTATGTATTATACATGGCTGAATATGACATTATATAGCTAAAAAATACATAAATATGTCCAAATGCCTTCTTATTAGATCTCTCGGAGGGAAATGAGCACCTCCTCCTCAAAGACTAGCATAAATCAAAGGGTGCAACCCTGCTGCTGCTGCCCCTACATGAAAGACGCATTTTTCTGAAGGAGACTGCGCTATGGCTGAGTATGGATGAATGGCCCCAAGCAAAATACTGAAATTAAGCTCAAATAACTCCCCTTTGATCTCTTAAGCAAGTTGATCTAAAGAGAGGATGGAATTCCCGCACAGGAATTCCCTGCACTAAGCAGTGTAGCAACTCCGGCTAAACAGCTGAAGCATGCAAGTTGTCTCAAGACCAAAATAGCTGAATACATGAATGAATTTCCTTTGATGCTATGTCTTCCTTTTATCTTTTGTGAGCCTCCTCAACCTGGACCCCTCACAATGTTGAGGTGACTTCCTCATGAAGCTTCCTCTTTCAAAACTGCATTGCCCTAGCTAGCCTCCCTCCTCTTTGTAGCAACGCTGTTGACTTGGTCAACTGGAGGTAATCCACCTACAATGCCTCTTTTCACACTAAGGGATCTTCAATCCAGTTCTCATATGTGTGTCTAGGCCGATCCTTGTTCGCATTGAGCTAGTTTACTTGAATGATTTCTTCCTCCTCAAGAATGGATGTTGACTTAGTCAAACTTGACTATGTCTTCAGCTGGTTTGCCCTTGTTCACACTTGGAAGTGTAAAACCAGCCCCTAAGGTGATCTCCTTCCTTAATAAGGTGGAATTTATTCATATTTTTATTGTTCATGGGCTTCCTTACCCATTTATTCCTCTCCTAGAGGAAAGTAGCAAAATCTAATATTCCAAATTGCTGTGTGAAAATTTTGGAATATTACAGTCCTCCCCTCCCAAATGTTGCTTGTCCTCAAGCAACTGTAAGGATAGGACTGAAGAGCATCCTCTTCGCCCCTGTAGCAACCTCATAAGATGAAAGTCTCCAAAGATCAAGGTGCTGCATCATCAACATATCTCCAAGTTGCCTCTCCCAGGTATGTAAGCTATCCAAGTAGCTGGCATCATGTGAAAGTGGATCATCCATGGAGGAAACAATGGGTTTTTTGAAGGTCCTCTTGGGCATGAAAGCTGATATATATTGGGATTCATCATCCCCATTTGAATCTTGTCTCCCCAAGCTATCAACCAAACAAAATGAGCCACCCTCCAAAATGGTAACTCATGCAAATCATCCTCCACCTGAAGCTCCGAAAAAGTAGGTGGGCTAGAATTCTGGACATGGTAGACATAGTAGCCTACCCCACTCTACTTTCCTCTCCACTTAAGATAAGTGTAGAGAATTTTTTGAACTTGGGCTGCAATAATGTTGCCCTCTAATGGCAAGAAGGAAACTAGACCTCCAAAGGTCTCTTTCCCAGAGCTGTAAATCAAGCTGGACCAAACCATCTCATACATGGTGGATAAGAGATCATCATCATATGGCACCCCATCCATCTCATGGTCCTCCTCATAAAGAAACAAATATTTTGTTGTAGAGACCATGTTTCTTCCCATGCTCCCCTTAGAGCATGTAATGTAGAAAGTGTGGGGATGCTCCTCCCCCAAGAACACACCCACTCCATGTGTTCCTCCTCCAATCATGCTCCTCATATAGCAAAGAATAATATTAGCAAGCAAGATCATGATAAACATCATAATGAAAGAAAGACTGAAGGTTTTATGTGGTGCTCGAAGGTACCAACAGTCTCCCAAGTGGTCATAGCGTAGTATTCCCCACTGCAGCTTCAGACAATGGTATGGCAAGTTGTCTCTTGAAAAATGGCTAGTTGTGTAAGACACCACATCTACCAGCAAGTAGTAAATGGCTGAGTGTATCAACTGAGCATACAAGAAGTAACCAAACACTTGCCCCAATCATACAATAGATGGTTGTCTCCATCATAATAGCTGGCCAAAATTGGTCCATGGAGCCTAAGGAGAAATTTTCCCCTTTGTAGAGCAATGCACTACAAGGAAATGGTAAGAGTATACAAATATAGTGTTGAACAACCAATAAGCGCAAAAAAAGAGTTCTTACCATGTGATGGAAGCAGGATGGTGACAAGATCCATAGATGAATCCTCCATAGTGGTATGACATACCCATAGGAAGATGAATGAACCACATGCTGCATGAAAATCATCCTTCTCAGGCTTGGAAATCCAAGTCAAGGAGAACATACCACAATAACCAATGAGTCCATCCACCACTATACCAATCTCACCTCCTTTATGCCCACCAAGTGCATCAAATATGAAGTGATACTGGGAACACTCCATTAATAAGTTGCTGCTCCATAGTGACAACACTGTTGGCCTATGCAAATAGGCTCATGCCAACTCATAAATCCATTCTATGACATATCCAATGTCAAAGACTCCTCTCATAATGTTTCCATCTCCTCCCATTGCAACATCATGCAAAATGTGAGAGCAACTCTGCCCTTGCTCTCTCTCAATCCTCCAAAGCAAAAAATATCTTTTCTGCCCCATCACACCTCCATCATACAACTCATGTGGTGGAAACACAATGATCACATCATCATAATGCATCCACACTCCTTTCTGCCCCATGATGAAAGTGCTCTGCCAATTATTCTCCTCCCTCATACCCTTGGAAATAGGATATGTCTCATGATGGCCAAACTCTCTTAAGAGTAGCCAACACAATTTTGCCTCTTGCTGCCCAGTATCATAGAGTTGAAAGTAACTCTACATCTTCTTGCTCTCTATCCACATCCACTTGTCCACCGATGAATGCCTTCTATCATTATCCATCTTGGTATTCCTCCAAAAGAGACTACCATCCTCCCATATCAGATTTTTCTCCTTGCATTCCATGGGATGCTGAAATGAAACTCCTTCGAGACCTCCTAGAGAAGATCTCTCACCGATGATCATTTTTAACCCATAAGGATCCAAAGGGGCTAAAAGAAAAGGCTCCTTGCTACTACCTCTTGACAGTGCTGTAACCCTCCTCCAGGGTGTTTTGGCTATCTCATGTCTCAATTCCCGGATGAACATTTGACTCTGTATGAATTTGTTTGGAGAAAAATTCACTTCATCCTCCAAGAATTCACACTCCAACCTCAAGGGTTGTATGTAACTCATCAAGGACCCATGATAATGATGGTTCCTTTGTTTCTTGAACCATTCAAGGTTGCACAACGCAGTGCAATCTTGCTGCTCTACCTTAGCAACAAAGTTTGATCCTGGTCCATATGAAAGTATATTTAAACCATTCTTAGAAATATTTGCTGCAACAAGTAAAAGTGGAAATCTTCCCATACCTTGGTGAGATGTGGGAACCTCTTGTAGAGCTGCAAAAGCTCCTCCCTCCAATGTAATGGATGCCCTAACTACTAATGTAGAAAGCTGCTCTTCCAAGGCTGTGACAGCGCTGGTACTTGTCTCTTCCCATGGTGGTGTGGACCCTCTCTCCTTTGATCTCTCTTCATACAAAGTTCTGATCAACTCTTGAGTGAACTCAGAAAAATAAGTCACTCTTGTGTGGTTTAAGTGATTGCACCACCAAGTATTGGCTTCACCCTCCAAGTGCAGCGCTGCAACTTCTACTGCCTCCCTTTCTCCCACTGGATGAAGTAGGAATAATTCCTCAAGATTCCTTGCCCAAGATCTTGCTGTAATTGACCCATAAAATTTAGACAATAGAAATCTATTGCCTTTAATCTCTCCTTTGCTGCAGTGTCTTCTTTCTTCTCTCAGTTGAATGAACTAAGGAAAATCTAGGGTTTCTTTGGAAGCCCTAGGTTGGCACTTGTATTCTGCCAAATACCCACTCAAAATTTCATGCTCTAAGTGGTCTCCTTGTTCTCCACTTCCTCTATGAGAAAAATAAGTGCATGCATATTATTCTGCTTCTTGAAACCTTCTAGAGGTCTCACTGCAACTCTCTCCTCCTTGAAACCCTCTTGTAGTTTCAATGCATTTCTCTTCTTCTTTCTTCTTAGATCTGAAAATGGATGAGAGTAAGCTCATCCTCTCCATAATTTTTTTCTCCTATCCTTCTTATCTTATGAATTGGATCTGAAATCCATAGGTTGAGCCAAGATGGCAGCTTCGATACCACTGTAATATCCCAAAATGGGAACAGCTACACTATTGGGAATAATATGAGTTATTACCAATGTGGAGCTTTAGCAAACCATGAGCATGGAAATGTAGAGTAGCTCATTAGATGTCAAATAACATCATACCAGTAGATGAAAGAACCTCAAAAACAAGATGATCTATATTCTCCTTCCTGGGTGGGGAAATGCAGCAATATAGAGCATAAAAAATTTGTCTTAAGAAAATAACGCTATACAAGTGATAAATGGGACTTGGATCCCTTAGAATACATTCTATAGAACTCACATGCAGAATTTTAGGTGAAACAAATCACTCTAGCTCATATAAACATATTTCCCAAGTCTATGCAGCTAAAATAAGCCAAAACCCCATAGCCTAGCTCATGCGGCAACTACTGAAGCAAGGATTGCGTTATTATAATGCGGGTTTCTGCATCAAATGAAGAAAGAAGTCTGATAGGAAACTTATAGTAATCAAACAATATAGAAATGGAGGTTTAACCTCTTATACAACAAAAACAAGACACCCGACAAAGGTTTTCGGCAATATACATGAATAACAAGCAACATTGCACAAAATAACACAGTTACTGCATTTATGTATTATACATGGATGAATATGACATTAGATAGCTGAAAAATATAGAAATATGGACAAAGGCCTTCTTATTAGATCTCCCAGAGGGAAATGAGCACCTCCTCCTCAAAGACTAGCATAAATCAAAGGGTGCAACCTTGCTACTGTTGCCCCTACATGAAAGATGCAATTTTATGAAGGAGACTACGTTGTGGCTGAGTATGTATGAATGGGCCAAAGACAAATACTAAAATGAAGCTCAAATCACTCCTCGTTGATCCCTTAAGCAAGTTGATCTAAAGAGAGGATGGAATTCCCGCACAGGAATTCCTTGCACTAAGCAGTGCAGCAACTCCGGCTAAACAGTTGAAGCATGCAAGTGGTCTCAAGACCAAAATAGTTGAATACATGAATGAATTTCCTTTGATGCTATGTCTTCCTTTTATCTTTGGTGAGCCTCCTCACCCCGGACCCCACACAATGTTGAGGTGACTTCCTCATGAAGCTTCCTCTTTCAAAACTGCACTGCCCTAGCTAGCCTCCCTCCTCTTTGTAGCAGCACTGTTGACATGGTCAACTGGAGATAATCAACCTGCAATTCCTCTTTTCACACTAAGGGATCTTCAATCCGGTTCTCATATGTGTGTCTAGGCTGATCCTTGTTCACATTGAGCTAGTTTACTTGAGTGATTTCTTCCTCCTCAAGAATGGATGTTGACTTAGTCAAACTTGACTATGTCTTCATCTAATTTTCCCTTGTTCACACTTGGAAGTGTAAAACCAGCCCCTAAGGTGATCTCCTTCCTTACTAAGGTGGAATTTATTCATATTTTTATTGTTCATGGGCTTCCTTACCCATTTATTCCTCTCCTAGGTGAAAGTAGCAAAATCTAATATTCCAAATTGCGGTGTGCAAATTTTGGAACATTACAGTCCTCCCCTCCCAAATGTTGCTTGTCCTCAAGAAATTGTATGGATAGGACTGACTCAACATCCTCTTCTCCCCTGTAGCAACCTCATAGCATGAAAGCCTCCAAAGATCAAGGTGTTGCATCATCAACATATCTCCAAGGTGCCTCTCCCGAGTATGTAAGCTATCCAAGTAGCTGGCATTATGTGACAGTGGATCATCCATGGAGGAAAAAATGGGTTGTTTGAAGGTCCTCTTGGGGCATGAAAGCTAATATAGATTTGGATTCACCATCCCCATTTGAATCTCTCCTCCCCAAGCTATCAACCAAACAAAATGAGCCACCCTCCAAAATGGTAACTCATGCAAATCATCCTCCACCTGAAGCTCCAGAAAAGTAGGTGGGCTGGAATTCCGGACATGGTAGACATAGTAGCCTACCCCACGCTGCTTTCCTCTCCACTTAAGATAAGTGTAGAGAATTTTTTGACCTTGGGCTGCAATAATGTTGCCCTCCAATGGCAAGAAGGAAATTAGACCTCCAAAGGTCTCTTTCCCAGCGCTATAAATCAAGCTGGCCCAAACCATCTCATACATGGTGGATAAGAGATCATCATCATATGGCACCCCATCCATCTCATGGTCCTCCTCATAAATAAACAATTATTTTGCTGTAGATACCATGTTTCTTCCCATGCTCCCCTTAGAGCATGTAATGCAGAAAGTGTGGGGATGCTCCTCCCCCAAGAACACACCCAATCCATGTGTTCCTCCTCCAATCATGCTCCTCATATAGGCAAGAATAATATCAGCAAGAAGGATCATGATAAACATCATAATGAAAGAAATACTGAAGGTTTTATGTGGTTTTGGAAGGTACCAACAGTCTCCCAAGTGGTCACATCGCACTCTTCCCCACTGTAGCTTCAGAAAATGGTATGGCAAGTTGTCTCTTGACAAATGGTTAGTTGTGTAAGACACCACATATACCAGCAAGTAGTAAATGGCTGAGTGTATCAACTGAGAATACAAGAATTAACCAAACACTTGCCCAAATCATACAATAGATGGCTTTCTCCATCATAATAGCTGGCCAAAATTGGTCCATGGAGCCTAAGGAGAAATTTTCCCCTTTGTAGAGCAATGCACTACAAGGAAGCGGTAAGATTATACAAATATAGTATTGAACAACCAATAAGTGCAAAAACAAATTTCTTACCATGTGATGGAAGCAGGATGGTGACGAGATCCATAGATGAATCCTCCATAGTGGTATGACATACCCATATGAAGAGGAATGAACCACATGCTGCATGAAAATCCTCCTTCTCAGGCATGGAAATCCAAGTCAAGGAGAACATACCACAATAACCAATGAGTCCATCCACCACTCTACCAATATCACCTCCTCTATCCCCACCAAGTGCATCAAATATGAAGTGATCCTGGGAACACTCCATCAACAAGTTGGTGCTCCATAGTGAAAACGTTGTTGGCCTATGCAAATAGGCTCCTGCCAACTCGTAAATCCATTCTATGACATATCCAATGTCAAAGACTCCTCCCATAATTTTTCCATCTCCTCCCATTGCAACATCATGCAAAATGTGAGAGCAACTCTGCCCTTGCTCTCTCTCAATCCTCCAAAGAAACAAATATCTTTTCTGCCCCATCACACCTCCATCATACAACTCATGTGGTGGAAACACAATGATCACATCATCATAATGCATCCACACTCCTTGCTGCCCCATGATGCAAGTGCTCTGCAAATTATTCTCCTCCCTCATACCCTTGGAAACATGATATGTCTCATGATGGCCAAACTCTCTTAAGAGTGGCCAACGCAATTTTGTCTCTTGCTGCCCAGTATCATAGAGTTGCAAGTAACTCTCCAGCTTCTTGCTCTCTATCCACATCCACTTGTCCACCGATGAATGCCTTCTATCATTCTCCATCTTGGTATTCCTCCAAAAGGGACTACCATCCTCCCATATCAAATTTTTCTCCTTGCATTCCATGGGATGCTGAAATGCAACTCCTTCGAGACCTCCTAGAGAAGATCTCTCACCGATGATCATTTTGAACCCATAAGGATCCAAAGGGGCTAAAAGAAAATCCTCCTTGCTACTACCTCTTGACAGCGCTGTAACCCTCCTCCAGGGTGTTTTGGCTATCTCATGTCTCAATTCCCGGATGAACATTTGACTCTGTATGAATTTGTTTGGAGCAAAGTTCACTTCATCCTCCAAGCATTCACACTCCAACCTCAATGGTTGTGTGTAACTCATCAAGGACCCATAATAATGATGGTTCCTTTTTTTCTTGAACCATTCAAGGTTGCACAACGCAGTGCAATCTTGCAGCTCTACCTTAGCAAAAAAGTTTGATCCTGGTCCATATGAAAGTATATTTAAACCATTCTTAGAAATATTTTCTGCAACAAGTAAAAGTGGAAATCTTCCCATACCTTGGTGAGATGTGGGAACCTCTTGTAGAGATGCAAAATCTCCTCCTTCCAACATAATGGCTGCCCCAACTGCTGATGTAGAAAGCTGCTCTTCCAAGGCTGTGACAGTGCTGGTACTTGTCTCTTCCCATGGTGGTGTGGACCCTCTCTCCTTTGATCTCTCTTCATCAAAATTTCTGATCAACTCTTGAGTGAAATCAGAAAAAGAAGTCACTCTTGTGTGGTTTAAGTGATTTCACCGCCAAGTATTGGCTTCACCCTCCAGGAACAGCGCTGCAACTTCTGCTGCCTCCATTTCTCCCACTGGATGAAGTAGGAAGAATGCCTCAAGCTTATTTGCCCAAGCTCTTGCTGTAATTGACCCATCAAATTTAGACAATAGAAATCTATTGCCTTTAATATCTCCTTTGTTGCAGGGTCTTCTTTCTTCTCTCAGTTGAATGATCTGAGGAAAATATAGGGTTTCTTTGGAAGCCCTAGGTTGGCACTTGTATTCTGCCAAATACCCACTCAGAATTTCATGCTCTAAGTGGTCTCCTTGCTCTCCACTTCCTCTATGAGAACAGGAAGTGCATGCATCTTCTTCTGCTTCTTGAAACCTTCTAGAGGTCTCACTGCAACTCTCTCCTTGAAACACTCTTGGAGTTTCAATGCATTTCTCTTCTTTCTTCTTAGATCTGTAAATGGATGAGAGTAAGCTCATCCTCTCCATAATTTTTTTCTCCTCTCCTTTTTATCTTCTTAATTGAATCTAAAATCCATAGGCTGAGCCAAGATGGTAGCTCTGATACCACTGTAATATCCCAAAATGGGATCAGCTACACTATTGGGAATAATCTAAGTTATTACCAATGTGGAGCTTCAGAAAACCATGAGAATGGAAATTTAGAGTAGCTCATTAGATGTCAAATAACATCATACCAGTAGATGAATGAACCTCAACAACAAGATGATCTATATTTTCCTTCCTGGGTGGGGAAATGCAGCAATATAGAGCATAAAACAACTGTCTTCAGAAAATAACGCTATACAAGTGAGAAATGGGACTTGGATCCCTTAGAAGACATTATATAAAACTCACATGCATAATTTTAGGTGAAACAAATCACTCTAGCTCATATAAACAGATCTCCCAAGTCTATGCAGATAAAATAAGCCAAAACCCCATAGCCTAGCTCATTCGGCAACTACTGAAGCAAAGACTGCGTTATTATAATGAGGTTTTCTACATCTAATGAAGAAATAAGTCTGATAGGAAACTTATATTAATCAAACAATAGAGAAATGGAGGTTTAACCTCTTATACAACAAAAACAAGACACCCGACAAAGGTTTCCGACAATATACATGAATAACAAGCAACACTGCAGAAAATAACAAAATTACTGCATTTCTCTATTATACATGGCTGAATATGACATTATATAGCTGAAAAATATAGAAATATGGCCAAAGGCCTTCTTATTATATCTCCCAGAGGGAAATGAGCACCTCCTCCTTAAAGACTAGCATAAATCAAAGGGTGCAACCCTGCTACTGTTGCCCCTGCATGAAAGATGCAGTTTTCTAAAGGAGACTGCGCTGTGGCTGAGTATGGATGAATGGCCCCAAGAAAAATACTAAAATGAATCTCAAATCACTCCCCTTTGATCCCTTAAGCAAGTTGATCTAAAGAGAGGATGGAATTCCCGCACAGGAATTCCTTGCACTAAGTAGTGCAACAACTCCAGCTAAACAGCTGAAGCATGCAAGTGGTCTCAAGACCAAAATAGCTGAATACATGAATGAATTTACTTTTATGCTATGTATTCCTTTTATATTTGGTGAGCCTCCTCACCCCGGACCCCACACAATGTTGAGGTGACTTCCTCATGAAGCTTCCGCTTTCAAAACTGCGCTGCCCTAGCTAGCCTCCCTCCTCTTTGTAGCAACGCTGTTGACTTGGTCAACTGGAGCTAATCCACCTGCAATGCCTCTTTTCACACTAAGGGATCTTCAATCTGGTTCTCATATGTGTGTCTAGGCTGATCCTTGTTCACATTGAGCTAGTTTAATTGAGTGATTTCTTCCTCCTTAAGAATGGATGTTGACTTAGTCAAAATTGACTATGTCTTCATCTAATTTTCCCTTGTTCACACTTGGAAGTGTAAAACCAGCCCCTAAGGTGATCTCCTTCCTTACTAAGGTGGAATTTATTCATATTTTTATTGTTCATGGGCTTCCTTACTCATTTATTCCTCTCCTAGGTGAAAGTAGCAAAATCTAATATTCCAAATTGCTGTGTGCAAATTTTGGAATATTACAAAAATTAATATTCCTATTAGCTGCAGCTAATTTAGGAATATTACAGTCTCCCCATCCCAAATGTTTCTTGTCCTCAAGAAACTGCAAGGGTGCTGCAAAATCTCCCCTTCTTCTTTTGTGGCCTCTTCATTCAATAGTATCCACCATTGCTCTAAATTTTTTGCAATAGTTCTGTCTTCCAATGGTCCTTCCTCAATGTGCAAGTTGGCCCTTGGTGAGTAAACCCAATGGCTATCATCATGAAAGAATGGAAGGTTGTTATGGAAACCTTCTTGCTGATACATGGCCTCCTCAAGATAGAAGTGATGACAATCATGGGGATTCTCATGATTCATGAAAGTCTCCCATCTCCATGCTATGATCCAAATGAAGTGGATCACCTCCCAGCTTGGAAATCCATATAAAAAATCCTCCCCAACACATGCGAAAGGCATGTTCCCAACAAACATATGTCTCACTCTACAAAGAGACAAGTGATCTATTATAGTGGCCATACAAAATCTCATGCTCCTATTGAAGCATGCAATGCAAAAAGAATGGGGAACTCCTTTCCCTAAGGACACATCCAACAAGTGTGCCTCTCCTCCAACCATGCCCCCAAAAAAGATAGGGACATCTTCAGCTTGTGGGATAATGATTAGAATCATGCTAGCTGCCATGTATGATAAGTGAGAAGGAAGATGTTCCCTCATGTGCAACCAGCGCAGTTTTATCCTTAACTTCCATAGAATAGGATATGACAAGTGCCTTCCCCAACACTTGTTTTTTGCCTCGTTCCTTCTGAATTCTTGGAGAAAATGCATCATAGTTGGTGTAAAAGGAATCACACCATGAATAATATAATAGATTTCCAATATCCTCCAAGGAATGACCTACATAAACATAGTTCATGGCCTTGAGTAGCCCATGAAACCCATCATAAATAGTGCCCCCCTTTAGAGCAATGTTCTGCAAATGAGTGTTAGAAAAAGATAAGCATATAGGAGATACATGATAACATTAAAAAAGACAAGCCCTTATATATGCTTGTTTTACATCAGTGAGGTAACTCATGAATGAGTTCCCTCTCACACTCAATGAGTAAGGAGATGTGAATGATGGCTCTTTCCAAGAGCTATGTTCCTCCTCCTCTACCAAGTAATCCATGCACATTTTCATATGAGAGTGAAATCTTCCTTGAAACCTTCCCATATGAAACCACCCAAAAGAGTATGATATGCTCTAATGAAACCAGTGGGTTTGGAAAGTAGGATCTCATAGGTGGCATCTAGTAGTCTCTCTTTGAGCTTGGAGTCACTAACCAAAAGAATAAGATTATAGAAATAGATAACTCCATCAACCACCTTGAACCTTTCATCCTTTACTTCCCCATCAAGAACCCCCATGTGAAAATGTCCTTGGAGTATTCCATCATGAGTTGGGAATCCAAATAAGGATCCAAGCTCTTCAAGAATGATAGTGTTGTAGAGGTCTGAAATGCAACCCCTGCCTTCTCATGGCTCCCCTCTTTGACATCCTTGATATAAAAATCACATGTTGGAGCATCATAATCTCCCCTTTGCTGCCCCATTTACCGCTGATCTTGCTCAAGACAAGATTGAAGCATATGGAAATAAAATTCCCCTTAGAAAGTCCTTGTCTTCCAAAACTTCCTCATTTTGGCCCATGTATACAAGAGGGTTAGCATCCCCTTGCCATGCTCAGAAATCCTCTTTGTGAATGAAGAAATATGGGCTGCCCCAAAGATATTGAGTTGCCATGTGTTCTCATGCTCATGCCATCATATATTTCTGATTTCTCCTCTCTTAGCGCAGATATCTGAGTGGGAGTTAGCAATGTCCCTTTCAGGAAATTTCTCATCTCTCTCCTAAATTCATGAGAGATTCTCTGCACTGTGCTAGCTTCTCCCAAGGCTCCCTCCTCAGACAAGTATGCATATGCTACCCATAGTTGAGAGAACACTTTAGATTTCCTCCTATCAAGAGGTGCTCCTGGTAAAGTACCTCCTTGCAAGATCAATCACACACAACACATATAATTTCCCGAGGAAAGGTTACAGCTAAAAACCCCACTATCTTCTATTGTATATTATATCATGGATCATGAAACAATTACATACAAAAATTTTCTCACAAGAGCCCTCAGTACATTATCTAATTGTCTCACACTGTCATACAAAAATTGGCAAATCCCTTAGCTAATTTATTGTCTCCAGACAACTTGCCTTCATTGTACAATCCATACTTAATGCAATCCATGAATTGATGCCATCTTGCTTACCTTGACTAAGAAAGTATCATGGGCACATTCAATGTGTGTGTGCTTGCATGTGTGCAAGAGGATAATGTCACAACTAATAGTAAACTTCCCTTTCACTTAGAACTCAACTGGGTCTCCACTGGATCTGACATGCATGCAGTTAATAATAGTAAATCTTCAGTTGCATGTGAGATCACTGCATGTGAATTAATTAATATTTAATTCAATTTATCTCTCACTAGTGTATCTTCAACTACAACTAGCACAAATGAGTTTAACTCACTTAACTGAGTTAAAATATTTACAACTTGCACAAACTCATGCACCACTACACTTCCAATTCTGTTACAACTAGAATCACTCAGTTACAACTAGAATTACTCTGCATGTCCCACCAACCAACCTATAACTCGAAATTCACTTAGCTAACTAATTTTCCACTTCAGTTAACTATTTTCAAGTCCATATTGAGAATAGATTACAGTTTAATGTCCATCTAAATTAAGGGATAATAAAAATAGACATGCACTTAAAAATAGCCCGTGGGACCCACCCTAATGTAGGTGCTTAATTTTCAGGAGGATCATGGGTGCCAAAAATTTCTTGTTGAATCTCAACACTCCTGTTACACCATTTTTTGGTCATCTAACCTATCATCATTAGATGAACTCAAGCACACCATATAAGACCAATTTTACCCTAAGTAAAATTTCTTTCACCACATTTGTTTACATATCTTGGTCATATTTAACCCAAAACAAGGAAATCAATTAAATAAATCATTATTTATTTAATTATTTCCTAAGAATAAGTTATTTAAATCACTATTTAAATACTATTCCTAGTTAAATTTGACTAAATAATTTTTAAATAATTAAATAAACCATTATTTATTTAATTATATCCCCATCATTCCCTTAAAATAATAAATAAATCATTTATTTACTTATTATTTATAAATAAAGGAATTGACCCAAGTCAAAAATCCTTTTCCCTCTAACAAATATAATAAAATATTCCTAAAGGGTGATTCTAGAATTTGATTAATAATATTTTATTCATGCACCGAGTTCTAGAACACCCCAATATTTTGTTATAAATAGAAGGGTTTTCCCCATTCATTAGTCACCTCCATTGCATTAGATCACTCTAGATATATTCTTGGCCACCCTTTCCATTTGTTTGCATTTTGAACTCCCATTGAGTTCTATGTTTGTCTAGGTTTTCCATATCAATAGAAGAGAGGAATTTTAGATCTGAAACACTGAGGACTTTCAAGAACCCATCCCTTTGAGGAGAACTGGAAAACACCTTTCTTGTTTTCCTCTCAGGTGCCCCATTCTTTAATATAATATCAAATTCTTTTAAATACATTGTCTTGTTTATTGGATGCATGGAGCCATATTTTATTTTATCTGCTTAATGTATTTTGTGCTTAGATCTGGATTTTTGCAGCAAACTTAAAGATATTTTGTAGCCATAATCGATGTTAGGGCTATTTGTTATGCGTAGCTAAAGTGAACTTTTACGACAAAAGATTCATACTAACAACTGGCGACTCCACTGGGAATCGAACCCAGAGCCTAGTTAACACCGCCTGGAAAAGACTTTAAAATTAATTGACACTGCACCTCCCTGCCCTTGTCACGTCTTGCCTTTGCACCTTGCTGCCCTTGTCGGTATTTCTTCTTCTCGTCATCATTGCGCCTCCAAGGCGTTGGTCCTGGAGACTTCTTGGCCTTCAACCTTAGTTTCCTGTTGGTCGACTTCCTCCTTCCCATCGTCATTGAGTAAGTCCTCCCCTGAGTCCGCACTCCGACTCTTCCTCTGATTGTTCGGGTTCTCCCCCTCTTACCTTCACTATGTCTAGTTCAGGACCTAGCCTGAACCCCAATTCTACTGATGGGTCCATTTCCAGTGGAACCACTATAGGACCTACCTCGACTGCCCCGCTGCTCCCCTATATGGCCGGTCTCAGTCTCCCCGACTTCAATCAGCTGATTAATGATCCCATTCGCCACGATGTCAATGGCCTGCTATGCCAACCAAGCTCCCCTTCGACATTCCCAAATTCGAAGGCCTTGCTAGTGAATAACCCTCCAACCATATCCGATCTTTTCACATGTGGTGTTCCTCCAATTCCATCACCGATGACTCCATTCGTCTTCGATTGTTCCAACGCATGCTTACCGGCGAAGCTTCCAAATGGTATGTCTATCAAACCACCTCTTCCCATACCACCTTTGCAACCATTGCCCAAGACTTTTTATCCTATTTCCAGCTCCCTCCCCGATACGACACTGGTACTGAACTCTTGACTTCCTTTCATCAATCCTCTTTGACCCGCCTTTCTGCTTATGTCCAGGAATGGCGAAGAAGACGAAGCCTCTGTCGCGCTCCATCCTTTGAAGATCAGGTTTATATGGACTGGTTCCTCCGCTCTCTCTTACCTCCCATTGGAAAAGATGTCGCATCCCATTTTCCCCAAACTGAAGAAGCCGCCCTTCAAATAGCCTTAAAATATGACCTTATCTATGCCCAATATGGTTATGTTTATACTGTCCTTCCCGAGCTCCCCAAGCCCGGGGGCCCTAATGCCTCAGGGGCATCTCACTCTGCCGATGGTATCATTGGAGCCATGTCTCATACCTCTGCTCAACCTCTTATGCCCTATGGTTTTCCTCCCGGAGGGGCCAGCACCTCCAGCACCTTTCCCCCTCCCGGTAACATGTATCCAAGATATGGCATGCCTCCTCCTTTTTCCCACTCTCCTGCTTACCTCAATGTTTCCCATTCTTACCCTTATCCTTACCCACAGTCTAGTGTCCCAGCTCCTCCAGAATTTGGACCTCCCACTCCCTTGCCTCCTCCACCCCCACAGCCGCACTTACCACCCCCTCCAGGGCACATATTTGCGCAACAAGGTGCAACTACTCCTCTTCCCTCTCAACGGCGAAGGAGAGGCAATCCATCCACCTCTGGTAATCGTGGACCCAATCCTTCCAGTATTGACCCTAACATTTCCTCCCAGCCACAGGGCTCTCAACCCAAACCGGACAGGCCACTTCGCACCAATAAGCCCTGTTCATGTTGTGGTGTTTTTGGTCATTACACTCACGATTGTCCCCTATTACCACAGATGCGACAGATATGGGAGTCTCAAGTCACCGTCCGGGGACAACACTCCTCCCCTCCTATCCCCCCCAATACCCCTACCTCTCAGCCCACTGTGTTTACCGATCCTTTCCCCCAACAAGGCTTTGTGGCTACTCAATCCCCTCATGCCCCGGTAACCACTCAACCTTCTCCTTCTGGTTCCTCTTATTACCAGATTCTTATGATGACATCTGACCAACCTCTCACCGTCGACCTTAGCCTTCAAAATCGGTCTCGTCAATACTCCCCACCTCCCATTCCGTCTATCTCCAAGTCCTCATCATCAAGTTCTATAGAGCCTCTATCGACACTCAATGGTCCCTTACAAATCCCTCCACCCAAAGTTGAGGTTCATACCAAAATTCCTAAGGGCCCATTACGCCGAAATGCTGCCTCTGGTCGGGCTGCCCATTCATACAGCATCATAGATGATCTGGCACAATCTCCAGCTGCCATTTCAACACTGGATCTCCTCCAGTCATGTCCTTCTCAAAAGAAGGCTCTACTATCTGCCATGGGTGCTGTCGATCCTGCTGATGACCAATTAATTGTTTTTGACGCCCGTCAGTCAGACCATCACCCCCTTCCTGCTTCGGTTGCTTTCCAAATCCCAGTCAAAATCCGAAATGCCAATGTTTCTCGATGTATTATTGACGAGGGGGAATCTACCTGTGTAATGTCTGCCTCGGTTTGGAAACAACTCGGATCTCCTGAGCTGGCCCCTTCCACCATCACCCTTCGTGCGTGGGGTGGCCATGTCTCCCAGTCCATTGGCCTTTTCCGTAATTGTCCTATCACCCTTGCTGGCAAAACTGTGTGTGTCGATGTTGAAGTTATCGACGCCCCTCTTGACTACAACATTCTTTTGGGGTGTAGTTACACCTATGCCATGTCTGCCGTCCCCTCCGCAGTCCACCGCAAGATGTTTTTCCCTCATAATGGCAAAATTGTCACCATCAACCAGTTGTCGTATCATGAACCTAAATCTCAGACCTCACCTGAGTCCACCATCTCTACTGTCACCAATAAGCAAACTGTTGATTCTTTGACTAGTGTTTCTCCTGGCATCTACAAAGACTCCTCTTTGCTTGGCACCTTACCAGGTCCCCCCCTCCTCCTGTCTCTGATCCTAGATTGGCGAATGTTTGCATGATGAAATCGTCTTAGGATGCCCTTCCATAGCCTGCCTCGGCTAGTCAGCGACCTCAACTTCATCTGCCACACCCTTCTCCTAGCCCTTCGCCTCAGCTGACTCAACCTCTCCCACCTGGTCTTTCCCCTCCCCCTCACACTCAGGAACCTCCTTACCCTCTTGAGTCGGTTCCCTCAGGCCCACACCCTTTGGGATCCGTCCCTCCTGGTCATTACTCCACTGGTCAGATCCATTTCCTTGGTCCCCCCCTGGCGTCTATTCAGTTCTTGTCATGGCCACCCTTTCCCTCCCTAACTTAACCTTGGGAATCTCGGTATGGTATCTTACTCCTCCAGCTGAGACCCCTCCAGGCCAGCCTAAACCATACATTGCTGTGACACCCGTACAACCGATCCCCTTCGCTCCTTCTACTGCTACTGTGCCCCTAGCCTCTCCGCCTGACCATCCTCATGCCATGACCACTATGGGCAAGAAAAGAAAAACTCGCAAGGGGGCATCCAAAGACAAGGCCATCTCACCCGACCCTATTCCCCCTCCACCCACCAAGCCTTGCGCCTTATGTGATGGTACTGGCCATGCCACTCATACCTGTCTTGAGTTGCCCTGAATCCAACCCATGGTCAAAGTCGCGTTCCCTGAATCGATGGCCCCTGAAACCTCTGTTTCCTCTTCACCCGCAACCAAGAACCTAAAGACTCTTCGCACCAACAAAACCTATGCTCTGTGTGGTGTCCATGGCCATTATCCTCACCATTTCCCTCACCTCACGCATTACCGAGCCTCTTTAGAGGTCATTCGCGAGTACGAAGTTGAAAAAAATCAATTCGCCTCGCCCATCCTTGCTCAGTATGTGTCCGGTTTACTTGAGGATCCCCCGGCTACCATTGACATCCCTCCCCCTGATGTTGAGATGTCTGACTCTGCTGCTCCTCTCTTGTACCTATCATCATCCTCCCAACCCTCGGAGTACATCCCCTCTGTATCCACTCTGTTTGTTTCGATTGATCCCCCTTCCACGACATTCTTGGGCTCCTCATGTTTCAACCATCTTTTTACTTGCTCTTCTGTCATTTCCCCTGATGACCCATCTCTGTGCCTTTCTTCCACAACTGATGATCTAGGTAGCTTTGCAGCCTCCTGTTTCCTCCACCTTTCCCTCTCTTCACATAATCCCAACGTTCCCATCCATATCTATGATGTACTCTGCAACACGAGTCCCCGCTCCTCCTCCCATTTCTTGTCTTGTGATGCTATTCTGTCGACCCCCTCATCCACACATTACATCGGTTATGCAGATGGCGCAATTCGCCATTGCCGGAATCTTGCCTCATCTGCCTGGGCCATCTTTACCCCCTTGCATACCCTTGTCCTTGCAAATGGGGTCTGCATTGGTCACGCCACCAATAATCAGGCTGAATACGATGCCGTTCGTGGTCTCCTAGCTGACGCCCTCTCCCATCACATCCTCCACCTGCACATTCATTTAGATTCCCTGCTTATTGTCTTACAACTTAATGGCATCTATCGTGTGCATAATCCTACCCTGTTTAGACAATATTTACGAGTGAAACTTTTGATACGTGAATTCAGATTCATTACATTCAACCACATACCTAGAAGTCAAAATCACTATGTAGATCAAATCGCCAACCATGTTCTAGACTGGAATTTATCACACACAAGACAATAACATTTAACACCATCCATAAAATGCATATAAAACATATATATCATATAACATGAGTTTTCAAGGTCCATATAATTTGAAACATCTGACATGCCATTGCATGTTATAAAACCAACACTACAAAAATGAGGGGCACCACTTGCCCCTACATAGCCACTAGGGGGCACCACCTGCCCTACATCTAATCACTCTCTGGAGGATCCCAAGCCAATGCCTCTGCTCCCGTAGCTCGTAGATCACGAACCGTCTGACCGGCCATCGCCATGTGTCGCATGATACCTCGCCATTCCGAGGGCAGCCCAATACATAACTCTATGTATCGGTCGTCTAAATCCTGCCAACCACGCTCCGACACACCGGTCAACAGCCCCTCACATCTACGACAGATGTCCTCCACCAGCATGGCCATCTCATCATTCTGCGTCATCCTCAAATCACTTGCACCTGTAGCTCCTGCTGCTGCAGGCCGTCCCATATACCCGGCTGGTTTTACCGGAGCTATATCTGCATTCCAAAAATTATAAGGATTAATTCCATGAATACTAGTCACAAAATATTAAATGCACATAACAGATTAGTTGCTTGTCACTTACCATCGGGTCCCCATACTCGACCAGGAGGAAGCGGCAAGTTCAGATCTCCCCAATAACTCATCCCACTATAGGGATAGTCATCTACGTACAAAGGCATCTGATCCCAATGGGCGAAAAACTCCGGTCGAAACACCCGTCCGACCACCCCTCCCCCTCCTCTACTCAGTAGTCATCCCCACTGACGCATCCGGGGCTCTCTCGGGCCCCCATCAGGCAACTGTATACGAGGTCGTAAGGTCGGGATCTTCTCAAAGAAGAAAGAGCACAATACCGTCCCATAGGCACAATCATGATTCACTTTCCGCTTACGTAAAGACAACTATCGTTTCACCGACACCAACATCATCTGGGCCCACCCATAGTAGGTCCCACCCAACACACTCTCTACAATCATCATTTTCCCTCCAATGATGTGATGGAACGTCTAGCTGCCCAAGATCCGCAACACCGCTGCGGCCACTGCCCGGGTCTCCAACCTCTCTAGATCCCCAGTGGATATCTGAGTCCCTTTGACTTGGACATTCGGTCGACAATGTCGCTCAACAAACTCCATAATTTTTTGCCCACGTGGTAACACTGGCTGCGTATTCCCCACCATCCCCAATGGTGGGAGACCAGTCAAGAAATACAGATCCTGGACCGTCAGCTCGATCCTATGCCCCTGCACTATAAACGCCTCATGATCTAGATCCCAATAACTGATAATCCGTTCCAACAAGGGCTCACCAGCCCTCATCAAAGGGTTCTCCAAAACCTTCAGAACCCCAAATCTAGCCAGTGCATGCCGGACACCCTGATCTGCTTGGATTTCCGTCCGCAATGTACCTAGGTCTCTTTCTCTCCATTTGATCTGTATATCTGCCATATTTGCACAAAAACACCATCTTTGTCAGTCTACAGATCACCCAAACTGCATTAACTCACACCAAAATTGAATCTCAACCAAAAACAACCTTGAAACCACTTCCCTCTCACAGGTCGCACTTTTCAGCACAATCCTAGGCTAGGTCACACTTTTTAGGCCTAAACCTGTATCCCAGGTCGCAGTTTTTTCCCCAAAAAGTGTGACCCGGCCGTGAGGATGAAGTAGGGGCAGTTACTAGGATTTCAGACCCTAATCTTAACTTTGAATCCATCAAAAACAAAGAGTAAGATTAGACCTCTTACCTGCAACTGACGGATCACGATTCCGACGGTCGGTTTGTCCGCTATGATCGCCGCAAGATTTAGGGCCTTCTCTCCTCTCCACATTCACCACAACTACACAAAGCAAATGAATGATTTTGGAGGGAAAATGCCCTATTAAAAGAAAACCCCTTTTTTTCTTTTGCCCGCTGCGACCAAATCGTAGCCCCGTTTGACAAACCGTCTGCACCGTTGGAAAGCTCTCACCAAGCACTAAAATGGGTATCTGTTAGTTTTTCATGTTTTCATACTTCACCAACCCATTTTGTCCACGAAGGATCTCTTCATCTCTTCTAAAAATTGAATTTCTTCACTTACAACACTTGTACTTGGGGCACCACTTTGCCTCCTTACTTGTCTTTGTTTGTGTTGATTTTCGTCATGAGCTACCCTATTGTACTCATGCTTTTATGGTCCCCCATTGGACCTTTACTACATGGTAGCACCATTGAGTCGCCCTTTTTTAGAGCATCCGAGTTGCGTCCTCCTCCATCCTAGAAGTCTATATCAGATCCCTTTGTATCCAAAAATCGACCTCCATCCTTCATCGTTCACTTCCCATCTCATGTTGCACATTATGGTCTTCAGTCCCATCATCACTTATCCTCCTTGATCTTTTGTCCGCTGCCGCCAAACCATTAATGCCCTTTATGCTCTAACAAGGGAAGTATTCCAACCACTCATCCATATTCCCATTCCATCATCATCATTACTGTCTATCTGTTCGTCGCACTACTATTTTATCTTATGCCTTAGTTGGGGTTCCCTTATTGCCTCACCTATGGCCGACCTACTTCTGTCGACATCAGCTCATTTACTCTAGAATTCAAGTCTAGGGGGCAGTGTACCTTGATTCCAGCTCTTTTCTGCATGATCGTGATCCCTACACTTGATGGTTCAACAACAGTTATTGGTGATACCCGGGTGTGTGTGAGATGTCTCAACCCTCATGAGGGGGTGGCCCTACAGGTAGCCCCCCACATGCTTGGATGACTTCTTCATTCCAGCCCTTGATGCAGCTCCTCTTATTTGATGATATCGACCTTTGTCGCTTGTAGCGCCTCTTCGATTTGCTTGTATCAGTTAGATTTTGTGAGCCCTTCCTTGTGTGTAGGGGGCATTTGGGTATATTTGTATCTCATGTACTACACTATTATTGTATAAGTCCTGATGGTTATTCCAGGCATCGCATGTATGTGGGATTCATCATTCTATTTCTCTGGCTCATGTTTCAGCCAACACTTGTTCCATTATTGCGTTCCGTGGTTTTCCGGGCGCCTTATTTTTTGTACTATTGTCTCGGCGGGCATAGGTATGCCTCCCTCGCCGCCTTTCACATTGGTACCACTTCATAAACTTGAGACTTGTTGCACCTGTAAGTCTCGTCTCCTCAGGGTCTAGTCCTTCACCACTTTAGATTACCTTACATTCCTCTCTCTCATTTCCATCTTGCAGTCTAGTGATTGAGTTCTTACAACATACTTTGGTCATACGATTTTCTCCTAACACTCGTACGTTGGGGGGCAATCTGTTACACCATTTTTTGGTCATCTAACCTATCATCATTAGATGAACTCAAGTACACTATGTAAGACCAATTTTACCCTAAGTAAAATTGCTTTCACCACATTTGTTTACATTTCTTGGTCATATTTAACCCAAAACAAGGAAATCAATTAAATAAATCATTATTTATTTAATTATTTCCTAAGAATAAGTTATTTAAATACTATTCCTATTTAAATTTGACTAAATCATTTTTAAATAATTAAATAAACCATTATTTATTTAATTATATCCCCATCATTCCCTTAAAATAATAAATAAATCATTTATTATTTGTTATTTATAAATAAAGGAATTGACCCAACTCAAAAATCCTTTTCCCTCCAACAAATATAATAAAATATTCCTAAAGGATGATTCTAGAATTTGATTAATAATATTTATTCATGCACCTAGTTCTAGAACACCCCAATATTTTGTTATAAAGAAGGGTTTTCCCCATTCATTAGTCATTCCATTGCATTAGATCACTCTGGATCTACTCTTGGTCACCATTTTCCATTTTTTCTTTGTGAGCTCCCATTGAGTTCTCTGTTTGTCTGGGTTTTCCACACCAATAAGAGAGAGGAATTTTAGATCTGAAACACTGAGGACTTTCAAGAACTCATCCCATTGAGGAGGATCGGAAAACACCTTTCTTTTTTTCCTCTCAGGTGCCCCATTCTTTAATATAATATAAAATTCTTTTAAATACACTGTTCTTGTCTTGTCTATTGGATGCATGGAGCCATATTATATTTTATCTGCTTAATGTCTTTTGTGCTTCGATCTGGATTTGTGCAGCAGACTTAAAGATATTTTGTAGCCATAATCGATGTTAGGGCTATTTGTTATGCGTAGCTAAAGTGAACTTTTACGACAAAATATTCATACTAACAACTCCCTCTCAACAGGAAAGGGATTATCCTTCACCCCAATCCTGTCTCTATGGTATTCGAATTTTCTCCTAGTGAGCCCCTTCGTCAGAATATCTACATCCTGATCTTCTGTGGAAATGGCCAAGCAACATGATTCTCTCTCATATTAACAATATCTGAGATGGTGGTATCAGATATCTATATGATTGGACCTATCATGAAACAAAAGATTAATCGAGAGTTTAATGCAACTTTGATTATCACAATGAGTCACTGCTGGATCCATCTGAGAACCAAACAAACCAACCAAGATATTTCTCATCTAGATGGCCTCACATGCAACTTGACTTGCTGCCATTTATTATGCTTCCTTTTGCCAAGAAACAACTGTAGATCCAATGCTAAAGATCCCCCTTGATGTGCTCTTTCTATTCGATGGACTGCCAGCCCAATCTGCATCTGTGAAGCCATGAAAATTCACTACATCCATTTGTCTGTACCATAGAACATACTCGTGCCCTCGGTATCTCAGACATGATTCCCCATATCAAAAGAGCTTGGTAGGCTTAACCGCAGCTTGAATCATCTGGTTTTAACCGCATAACAAATGTCCGGTCTTCTCGTGTTCAATAGATACATTAGCGAATCCACTAGCTGTCGATAGACAGAAGCATCCACTACCTCTCCAGAAGTAGCATCCTCTTTCCTCCAGTTTCCTAGAAGAGGAGTATCCATGGGTTTGCAGCTCTCCATGTTAAACTTACCTAGTATGTCCTTTGGATACTTGCCATGAGACACAAAAATTTCACCATCCTGCTGCCATATTTCCAATACAAGCAAATAATCAAGGAGACCCATATCCTTCATTTCGAACTCCCTTACAAGATACTCCTTGCATGAGTGTATCAATTGCTCATCACCAATCAAAATTAGATAATCAACATAAAGAACAATGATAAATAGCTTACCCTGAACCACAATCTGGTACAGGTTTGCATCTGCTTCACTTTTGGTGAAGCCCAGTCCAGTGAAATAGTTGTCTATCTAAGTGTACCAAGCACGGGGTGCTTGCTTCAACCCATACAACGCTCTTTTGATCCTGCACACATGCAACTCACTGTTGAAGATTTTGAAACCTTCAGGATGCTCTATGTACACCTCTTCCTCAATGATCCCATTTTCTCAATGATCCCATCGAGAAACAAAGTTTTCACATCCATATGATGAATGCGCTAGCCCATCTGCACTGAGAGTGCAAGGATGGATCTTATGGAAGAGTACCTTGCAACAGGTGAAAAAGTCTCATTATAATCTATCCCCTTGATTTATGAGAATCCTAGGGCCACAAATCTGGCCTTTTATTTCTCCACACTCCCATCAGCAGCTTACTTTACCTTATAGATCCATCTCGATCCAACCACTAATTTTTTGACAGTCTTGGGACTATCTCCCATGCACTGTTCTTGACAATAGAGTCATACTCCTCCACCATTGCATCAACGCAATTTGGCTGCTACATTGCTTCCTGAAAGTAATATGGTTCAGTCACAATACATTTTCTCATACGAGCCATATATCCAATAAATCTATCGTGAGACCTGCCTTCCGTTCACGTCGTGAAGTAGGGGCTTCTACATTCTGTAGCATCAAGTCTCAACCTATCACTCCAGGGTGCTTCTGCCATTTGTGGTGGATGGCTCTGCATGAGTGGCTTCCTCCACTCCATGAACCTCATCATGTGGCTGATCCACATCTTGAGACTCATCTTTGGGAACCAACAGTTCCTCCTCCACATGCAAGTCCTGCTCCCTCTCAAGGGACAACCATATGGCTTTCCCCTCATCAAATTTTATATCCTGTCGCACAACAGTCATTTTGCTGTTTGGAAAATACACACAATAATTATCAAGCTTGTACACAATAGTCAGTTCCAGCTTCTTCCTGGTGTCCTTGGTCAAATGCACATAAATAGATGAGCCAAAAATATTAAAGTGTGAAACATTCGGTTTCTTACCAGTGAAATATTCTTCAGGTGTACTCATGCCAAGCAATCACTAGTACATATGGTCAAAATACAACACTTTAGTTCCGACACTTTTGACGTATTGTTGGAAATTTCCCCAACTTTTATTATTTTTTTAATCCCACCAACAAGCATCACTCTAGCGATGTTTTTGGAGTATCATCAGAACAACAATGTTTAGGACAATAATCAAAATACTGACATTTTAGGACAAACCGTCGAAATACTGACGTTTCAGGACAAATCGTCGGTCTTGCAAATTTTAGGAGACAATCGTCGGTCTTGCGACGTTTAGGGATACTGTTGGTCTTGCGAAGTTGAGGGTGAAACCTTCATAATACTGACGTTTAGGAGACATATGTCGGTCTTGTGACGTTTAGGGATACCGTCGGTGTTGTGACGTTGAGGAGACAAAACTTTGGTACAATTTAATTTGGAAGCTACTCTAAAATCTTAATCGACCTATTCAAATTTATTTTCCTGCCCTACTTGTTCGGTGCTAATTCCGCTGAAGATTTTTTTGTATGGCAATCTACAAATACTCCAGGCAGTCTGAAAATACTCCAGGAAATTGGCAGTGACACCTATTAATTTCACGTCATTCGAATTAGAGAGAAGCTACTTTGAGGTAATATAACTATGTGCGGTTGCTTGCTGTGACACAACTATGGCTGCAACAATGATATCCACTGGTTCTGCCTTCTCACTAATATTGGCATTGCTCTACAGAGATGACTTGCAGAAGTTCAAGTACTGTGATGCCTGGCACGCTAAATCTATTTTTTGGCTGGAGGAAGATTTCTGAACTGAGATCTCTTCATAGACACTGCCGATTGAGGGATAATAAGCTGAGGATAATAATAGCCATGCTAAATCTGCTAAAGAATGTAGAAAACCGAAGAGGTACATCCATGAACATACCCTGCAATTGGTTTATCCCATGGTAAAGAGTAATAATAGACACTAGCATTACATTTCATGATCTGTGCCTCTTTTACAGATTTATTACACTTGTATACATTTAGATTCCACTTGGTTTTACAATTGTATACATTTATATTCCACTTCCAGTCATGACGCTTTGGATTTATTAAAGCAGAGAAGGGGTATCACACATATATCAATTCTTGCTGCATGTGAGAGTGTGGATGTGTTTATTTTCCAGTTTATTGTCCTGAAAAAGGCAACTTCCTATTTAAAATGTAGGTAGGTTTTAGTTCCGTTTGTCCTCAGAATTTATATGCTCTAATAAGTTTATCATACAAGCAATTTGAATGATGAAAAAATTAAAGAGAGTGGATATCTAGCCAAAGCCCCCATTTAATCATCTTTTGAGGAACCATATGAATGTGCAAAAAAAAGTTTTGGGTTCTGCATATGAATATCTCTTAACAGGTTCTTCTGGTGTTTGTTATTTATACAACCTACCTATCACTATCTTTAACCAGATATTGCATTTCCTCATTTCTAGTATTTCATATTATGTATAGTACCTATAAGAGTGTTATACCTTGACACAGCTCAATAACACAATTCACTACCTTTTGTGGAGAAAAAGCAGTTGGAAATTTGTGAAAACACACATCCACAAAATCTCTGAAAAGCTGATATACCAAACACTATAAAAGTGCATCTCACATTTCAATATTCTTACAAACCTCTTTAATAAATCCATTCATGTTGACCATTTTTCGTTGTTCCACTATTCCTTTCCATAATCATTTCCCAGTTATGTAAAATATTCTTTGGCACTAAGATCTAAATCAGTAGAGAATAATACATCACATCATTCATTTAACATAGAAGGCATAACCTCATTAGAAAATAAGTTCTTTGACATATGAAAAAGTATCTAGCACCCATCAAGCACAACTGAATATCACAACCAACAAGTACTACCAAGTGACATATCATTGATGTCTGATACTCTATTGAGTATCAGTTATTACCCTGGAGCAATGCCTCATCAGACTATAGAAGGATTGCATTTATCCAACATTCTTTAGTCCAATAACCTTTCCATAACCATCTATCAAATTTGCAAAGTCTTATTTAGCACTATGATCTACATCAATAGAGAAAGGTACATCACATCAATATGATTTAACTTATAGGCTCAACCTAACTGGTAAATAATTTCTTTGGCATAAAAAAAAGGATCTACTACCCATCAAGCACAAATGAGTATAACTGATCATTGAGTACTACCAAGTTATATACCAACAACTGCTAATAAGTACCACAGAATCAAAGATATCACCAACTCTTTTGACTATCAATTATTACCTTGCAACAATGTACACCGAAATATAGAGGGTTTGCATTTGAGCGAGACAAGCATGCAATTAGGACTAAGGAGCTAAAAAAACCCCATAGCAACCAACTACAACTGTTTCCTTTTGAGAACTTGTTAGAGTCGGTCTTTACATCCCTCCGTCAGAGATCATTTCTCTTATTGCATTTCATTTTTAGGTGTCTCATATAGTTCATACATCTGCATTTCGTTAGGAGCATCGGTCTTCTGACAGAAGGGCCTTGTCACTCATTCCCCTCATGTCTTGTACCTGTTGGTCCGTGTCTATTCATTAAAATCATTTTTACAGTCATTTACACTCATGTGTGGTCTCTTGGTCAGCAAAGAGTCATTTCAGTCATTAGGTCTAGGGTTTGGTCTTCAGAATGTCCCATAATCCCAGCAGGCACATGAGGAAAACTCCATTTAAAGTTTTCATTACAAAATTTCATCATCACAACACTTAATAATGACTTGTCTTCAAAACTCTGTTTTGAAGAAAAATCATCAATTTCGTCTTTTGTAATTAATGCCATGTAAATTTCACAATTTTTCAGTTGTCAAAATCTCCAGGCGCAGCCCTTGTCATCCTTTGTCGAATCCAATGATAGCTATCCCTGCACAAAAAGTAGCCAAGAGTTTCATCATTCAGCTCAAAAAATCAAAGTGGAAGCAAAAACAGAGTTATGAGCAAAGTGCCAAAGTCTGCAAAAGTAGAAAGAGAAATTGCCAAATGAAAATCAAAATCCTTTATGTATATGAAATATTTTCATGTTTAAACAATTCATGTGCAACAAATCCTCATAGAAGCCGAGTTAAATTGTGAAAGATCAAAAGTAAGTGTTGGAGGGCGAACTATGGGTCAAATTCAGTGTCACGGAGCATTGGGCATGTGGCGCAGCGCACATACCTTGCGCGGCGCATATGGCAGCTTCCCACAGTGTAAATTTACACAGGCGCGGCGCATACAGCCTGCGCGGCGCATTGGGATGACTGCGCGGCACACAGGGCCGACAAGTCAGTTTTTCACCACTGCTTCATCAAAATTTCAAACTAACTCAAATTCCTCGCTCTAAGTACGTTTCTAAAGCTGTGGATTGCTATTGGACGATGTTTAGTGTATTTTGAAAGTGGAATATACAAGAAGTTGAATGTCAAAGTAAACCCTATCATTTGGATTCGATTGTCAAAGTATGGTTGTTGGTGCCAATTTGTTCAAAGCCCATTTCACACCTGTGGCACCTTTCCCATCACTAAAATATTGTTATTCATTATTTCCAATCCCTTTTCTCCTTATATCCTAAAAATACCACTCATATCACTTGTTCACATTCCCCAATCCTTTCATACAGTCCCTTCCCTTTTTCCCCTATGTTACTATATCATCATACAATCACTTGTTCCCATTTATCCCTAAATCCTACCATTCCTTATGACTGTCACTCTCCCATATCATTTTCAAAAGTTCCTAAATCCCAAAGTCCCTAAACATAATCAAGTAACTGTTATTGCATTCAAATTTCATTTGACAGTCCACTGTCCACACTGCTTTATTCCTCACAGTCCCTCATTTCCCTTTGGCACATTTGGAAATCGGAGGCAAATACACTAAATTTTTGTTTTCCATATCATACAGGTCAAACATTCACTTTAAATATACCTTGCAACACCATGGATATGGATACAGATACATCCTATGAACAAAACAGTGATTCTACCACAGAACTGCATGCACCAGGAGGGCACTGAAACGACGGAAAAGGGAGGATAGACTCCGAATCTTGGCCTAAGCTTCTTTGGTTGAGCATGGCACTTGATTATGGACCTCCAGCCCAAATTTCAAGGAATTTGGAGAAAATTTTGTCAATTTTGAAATTTTTGGTCACAAAACAGGTTTTTCCGCCCAACGCGTCGTGCCACTTGGCGCGCGCTTATGATTGGGAAATATTCTGGAGGAAAAATTGATATATTTGAGTTTTTTGTGATAAATTATGCATTTTCAGGAATGGCCGAGAGATTTCATCAAGTTCTGGGCTGCCTAAAGGGCCAAAAACACCTTGAAATTGGTCTTTCTGCCACTTTTTGCACCAGCAGGAACCAGTCTTGGGAGATTTAATTTTTTATAAAGAAAATTACATCAAAATCAAAAAATTCCACTTGGTTTGGATAGTAGACATCCAGGGCTTTCCAACGAGCTATCATGATCTCAATTTGGACTTCGGGAAGTGCCTCAAAAACAGGCTCAAAGTGGCGCGATGCATTGAGTTTTTGAGCGCGACACATAGAGGAATTTGGCCTATTTTTCACTCTTCAGCTCAGAAATTCGCCCAGTGTTGACTAGTTTTACTTTTTCATGCGATGATTGATCTACCATGATGTAATTTGATGACCATGATGTAATTTTGGCACATATTTACTTGTTCTAGAGGATTCATTCACTAAAAAGTGAAAATTAAATGAATGAATCAGTTTCCTTCCATATAGAGGCAAGTTGTTTGATTGCCTAGATTTCAGTTCCTAGTTTAGAATTAGTTCAAAAAGCTCCTATAAGGATGAGATCAAACCCTAGAGGCATGGATAGGGATTAGGATGGTCTATATTATGTATTTTCTGAGTCATTTTCAGGGTTGGATACTTGGGAATTGTTTGGCACTCCATTGTACATCACTTCTGCATTTTTGGCTAAGGAAAGACCAGGGTTTTGCAGCACTTGTTGGGATCCTTGTGGCTCTGTGTTTTGATGGTGTTTCTTCTCTATTTACTTGTAATTTTTCACTGAATGTTTATGTATATCATTTCCCTTCTCTGATCTTCTTAAATTAAACAAATCAGTGTTAAAGGTAGAATTCAGTAGCTCTGCTTTGCTCTGCCTTTGGTTTTGTTTGATTTTACATGTTTTCATCTGTTTGGAGAGGATCCTTGAGATATCTTTCTCTCTTCAGCTTCTCATCAGTCTAAACCATCCATCCTTTCATTTCAAGGCATCAAAACCGTTGCTTACCCTGCCCCAATCAGAACTCTACAAGAACTGGGCCTTATCCCCACACCCAAAATTGCCTTTCCCTTTTTTCCAACAAAAACCCCAAAAAATAAAATCAAATCCTTTCATCTATATACCTAGCCTAAAATTTTTTATTTTAGTCATCTCAAGCCCTATTGATACATTTTTGTTGAGATTGACCCGGAGAGAGCCCTCTCCTTTTTTGGTAGGGCTAGCTACCAGACTGAGCGTGGTTTGATGTTACCCTGAACTTTGCCTTCCTTCAGCCTAAGGTGGATTTAGGAAATAACAGAACTAATGTCTCCTTGGAGCCCCTTCTATCCAAGAGAAAGACTATAAAGTGTAAGTGACCCACTTCCTAAGACAAGCACTTGAACGAATACTCTTGATTCTCTAAAATTACTACTCTCGGCCTTATGGTGGAATATTAAATCAAACGAGATATATTTTGGAATGATTTACATCTATTTTGGCTCGTTAATATTTCTTCTATCCAAAACACTCCTCAACCTCTTTGGTGAATGATATTCCTTTATTCTCAAACTGTGTGGCAAGGTATGCTACCTTCTTTGGCATGCTTGCAGGCTCTCATCTCCCAACAATCTAAAGGTATCTTCAAAATAAAGTTTTTCCTACTCCTATTTTTTTTGGTAGACAATTGTCATTGTTTGATCTTCTACTATAATCATTTGGTTAATAGTGATAATGCGAAGGCCTTGTAGTTATTCCATGATACACAAAGGTTATTATATCTCTTTTTCCACAATTATTTTGATTTGTTCTGTCATGGTCTCTTCATAGGTCATCCATTGGGCTAAATAAATAAATTTCATCACCTAGCTGAGAGTTGGGGTCCCACACATTCATAGCAAGCAGTATTAAATTATCCATATAAAATTCTACCATATTATCCCTATTTTGAATGTTACACCTAAGGAAAAAATCAATGAATGTTTTGATATTTTGGAAAGGAGGGGATCCTTGTTGGGCTAATATTCTAGTCTAAAATTGGCACCATTAGTATCTGACAAATAGAGAGTATGTTTTTAATGGATGTCTAGAGTGTGTGGCTTCCATGGACAAACTAGCCAAATTGGAAAGTTTTTCCTCCGTTTCATGTAGCTAGGCCTTCAACTTTTTATTCTCCTTTTGCATGTGGTCCATTATACTGGTTTCCTTGAACATAAGTTCAACCATATCTTTCCCCATCTCCTTCATTTTCTCCTCTATAATACCCACATCTTTAACCTTTTTTTATTTGGAATTTGAATCCATCTGAGTCCTAACCCTTTCCTTTTCTAATTCAAAGAATATTTGGACTAAAAAGTAAGTAGGGAGTATCTTTTGTGCCTCAATATAGGCATAGTAATATCCATGATATGGCTAGTGGTCTAGCTCCTATAATTTGGGATCCTATTCCTGTGGCCCCATAGTCCCATTTTCTAGGTGTTTTGTCTCTTCCTTTAGCTGTACAATTTTTTTCTCTGGCTCTACAGGTCCTTCATATAGCTTAAATATGGATTTTCCTGAAATATTGGTTTCCTTGATACATAGCCTTCTTTGTTAGATATGTGGTTGTTTTCACTTGATTTTATTAGAGGTTATTTGCACTTATTGTCTATTTTCTTTCTTATGTTCCTCCTTTTGACAACTGACTAATTCCTCAATAGTGATGGGTGTTGGAGAAGGAGGTTGAGACTTCCCTTATCTAATCTTGTTACTCTTTATGGTATTAAAGTATGTGAGGGATTTATTTTATTTCCTTCTTTGAGGTTTGGTTGGGGTACTTAAGCCTGCTAACGTAGAAACAATTTCCTCATCTATGGTGCTTTCTTTATCCTCCATTGTCCTTTTCTTTGGTGGCCTGAATGATGTTCATGTGGCCTCTTGGATATTTTGTCCTATTTTTGTTACTCAAGATTGGCTAGCTCCTCTTTAGGAAATTTTTTCATTGTTTCTACCTCAATTTGTGTCTTAGTATTTTCTTCTTCCTTCTCCACTTCTTCTGATTTTCCTATTGGTTCTTCTTCTTCAATTTTAGATTTCTCTTATTTAGAATCCCCTTTTGTTGCTGCTCCTTATAGTTCTAGCTGAGCTTAGGCTTGAATCTCTAAGAAGGCCTCTCTATCCATTTCTATAAAATAAACCCAAGGAATAAGGTTTTGGATAAACTCTAAAGAATCCATGACTATTAATTTTATTAGCCCATGGTGTGCTAGGTATTGGTCCTTTCCTCATTTTACCCTTAGGCTAATTTCCTTTATTTACTGAAGAAGGAAATGAAGGATGCTTATCCTTTCTTGCATAAGAAATTGCATTTAGAATTTTAGTTTATAGAGAAACCTCAATTGGTATCCATACACAATAATAAGTCTCCCTTCACATGAGATATATTTTTAGGATACTTCATCCCAAGGATAATTCAAACTCTCCCTTCTTCATTTTTATCTTCTATGGTTTCATATTCAAGAAATACGTTTTTATTTGTTGTAATGGCCATATTTCTTTCCTCTTTTCTCCATCTTATTCCCATGGGAAGTGTGGGGAACCTACTGATAACTTATTCATTTGAGTAAATGATGAGGCCTCTAACTATAGTGATGTAATCATGTCCCTCTGGTTATTGGAGTTTCAAGGCAAATTTTGGGTTAATTTAATATTCACTGCCCCTGTGATTTCTGAAAAAAAAAAAAAAACCCGTGATGACTTGTAAAAATATTCTTATGGATTCTCCCCCCATGGTTTATAAAAAAATTAATTGAGTGGGAAAAGGAATTTCTCTTCTCTATTATAAGACTCTGAATTTTCTATGCAACATAGCTTATTGAGACAGAATCAAAATGGACTGTTTGTTTTATAACATCGAGGAGAGAGAAAAGTTCAAAATGTAGCTCGAGACACTTTATTCCTTCATCCTATTATGCTCATCACATGAATATAGAACAATTCATATTTCTCCCTTAATAAGCGTAAAGCTATGGAAATTACACAGTGTTTTGCTAAGAATTGAAATTCGTCTTTAAGGCTATTATACAAGATTTTGGTGAGGCATATTTGTACTTACCCCTTTCGTGATGATTCTCCTTTATTCCTTACGGTTTTATGGAAATTATGTCAATAGTCAAGCTTCTTGTAAAATCCTGTGACATTCAGGTAACACTATTGTGTAGATCTAGCATATTCATGTAGCAGTATATGAAAGAGATATATCGCCTATGTCATCTTCCTATAGCAGTGGTGGAAATCCCTTCGCTTTAAAATATGTTTTTCATGCAAAATGAGGTTTGGGGGTCTAACTTATGTGTTTAGTGGTAGAGTTGATGGGCTCAATGTGCTATGTTAGTTGGACACCATGTACCATATCTGCACACCATACTTTGTGACGAGTAGGCACGTTGCCCACTTCGTTAAGTTATCATCTCCTCATTCCCATTTTCCTTAGCATGTTTGGTTTATGTATGAGATGAATGAAGTTTACTGATAAAGGTGGTTGAGACTAATCTATCAAACTTGGCACAAAAAACCTCTTCCTCCATACACCTATAATAATTTTTAAGCTAAGATGAGTTTGTAAGATAGGTTTACATCATTTGCATTCTTGAGCCTTACCCTACGTGTGATTTTGCAGGTGTTGATGAAGTTGTCGATGTGACTAATGAAACTCCTCTTGATGGTCCTAAATTTGTTGATGATGTAATTTGGAAGCTTCGGTATCCTCTCCATTTCTATTGGAGGTGTTTTGTATATTTTATTGTTGATAGAAATTTCTCTGGTTTAGGTTGTAAGAGAATTATTATTATAGATAACCTAGTTTTGTTGATTATTTATGATTAAGGATCCTATAGAATCCTATAGGAAATATTGTAGTAGCCTATGAGAAATCATATAACTTCTCAGGCCTATTTTCTGAGCCTCTTAAAGTGTTGTGGTCTTCAATATTCTTGGATTGGTGTTGCAAATTCGAGCTTGTAGGACTTATGTGGGATGATACATGACTATGTTTTTGCTATAGCAACCACATAAGCTCTTCAAGTTCATAATTTTCTCTAAGTGTGACCTTCAAAAATTATGATAATTCATGCTGAGATTTCTGGTGGTGGCTGGGGAGTCTTTCTTTGATCATGATGGGTGAAAAATAGGTGGAGGGTTGTTTTTTGTGGATGGTTAGTGGAACAATTTTGTGAAAGTAAACGTTGATGGAGTGGATAAGTGCTAGGGTATTTCATGGAATTCCTCTCTTGTGCAAGGGTGAAAAAATTTAAGACTTACCATCATTTATATGCTCAGAAACTTCCTGTAGAAATATAATAAATTTTCTATAGAATTTTAGGACATTGATAAAAACGAATGAGAGGGATTTGGAAATGATAGAAGAAGCTTGGAAAATGTGAAGGATTGAGTAGAATGGATGTAGAGAGGTTGGTTGAAGTCCTTGAAGGTGAGTGATTGGGCCTTGAAGCTAATATTATCTTACTTTTATTGCAACCATGTTGAAGATCAAACCAGTGTAAATACTCGGCTCAGTGAAACACTTGATGAGGCCAGAGGTTAAGAGTTTGAATTCGAATTTGCAAAAACTTGAAATTTGGCTAATACAAGTAGGGACCACTAAGTTTATTTTTATTGGTTGGGTTAATATAAATATTTCACACTAAGTTTTTTGACGAGATTGCAAGTCAGATTCATTTACCTGTCAAAAACTCAGCAAGTACATGTGGGCCAGAGTTTGACCTCTGATTACTCCCAAGTCAAACTCATAGTTTCTGAGTCACACTTGTGGGTAGTGAGTTTGACTCTATGCCATATTAACTTGCCTCTTTTTTACAGGCCAAGTTAGGTTTAACCTGCAAGTCTGGGTATAACTCGTTGATTTTTGTAATATTGGAGTACACCCATATATGCCCAAAAACTCCTAGCTTTTTCCATGTCATTTCATCAAACTAAGCCCTCTTTGCACTTCCGGTTCAGAAATATAGCCAACCTGCCCTAGCACCACCCTGCCTTGCACCATCTTGCCACCCTGCACAACAAAATATGACTTACCCTGAAGGCTCCAACCTTCAATTCACCTCGGCAGACCACATTTCACAATGTTCAGACTGGATCCACCTATGCTCAATACCAAATAGATAATGTCAAAATACTCTACTGACATTGTTAATTCATAATACCGGCATAAGGTCATCAACATCAACAAATTCCTCTACTTCTGCCCAACAATCCATAACCAATCTAAATTCTACAATACAATTCTTCTCATTCTGCAACCCTAGCGTTGATCAACCATTCCAAAAAAATATAAAATCTGCAAAACATGGACATAAACCACAGTATCAACCTTTTCTCGCTTAGGGGATGTTGTGAAACCAACTCCAAAAAGAGAAGAAAAGAGATATCAATGCCTTAGAAATAAGCCACTTCGAGGGGGCAACCTCTAATACATTACATGAATGAAAAATTCTTGGATGATTCAAATTACAAAACCTCCTTTCTATATATAGGAGTCCATGGAGCCACAATGTAATCCTAGTGGGGCCATAATGTAACCTAACCGACCTAACAATAATAATTTAAGGGCACAATAATAACAATATGGAGGTTACAAGGGTATACTAATAACAATAAGGGGGTTACACTAACAACAATAAGGGACTATACTAGTAACATATGGACCTAACATGCCCCTCTCCTTCAAAAAAGTGTTGTCCTCAACGCTTGAGTAGCTCTGGGTGCTTCTGTATAAAATTCTCATCCTCCCATGTAGAATCTTCAGTGGGTATGTTCTTCCACTTGATGAGATACTCTGAAATTGATCGATTCCGTAGTTGTCGAGTTCTTGTTTCCATGACCGCTTCTGGTTCCAATATGATTTTTCCTTCCTCATCAAATTCTGGCAATATTGTTTGAACTGGAAGATTTTCACCTATAACCTTCTTTAAGCATGAAACATGGAAAACTGGATGTACTCGCGAAGAAGCAGGAAGCTCCAATTTGTATGCCATAGAACCAATCTTTTTCAACACCTTGTAAGGACCATAGTACTTTGGTGATAATTTATTATCCTTCTTAGCTTGCTTGAGGGACATTTGTTTGTATGGTTGTAGCCATAAAAATACCCAATCTCCTACATCAAAACTTCTCTCGCTGTGATGTTGATCTTCCTGTTGTTTCATTCGATTTTGTGCCAAATTCAGGTTATCCTTTAAGAGTTGGAGAACTTCTTGTTGATGCTCGATGTGATCTTCCACTGCTTGAACCTTCGAATTTTCCCTTAAAGATGATGTGATGGATGGTGGATGATATCCATAAAGTGCCATAAATGGGGTCATTTTTGCTGTAGTATGGAAGGAAGTGTTATACCAACATTCAGCGAGAGGTAACCACTTGACCCATTGTGTTTGTTTATCAGATACAAAACAACGAAGATATCCTTCCAAACATTTATTTACTATCTCAGTTTGACCATCAGATTGAGGATGATAAGATGAGCTATGAGCTAATTGAGTACCCAAACAAGAAAAAAACTTCGTCCAAAAATTTCCAGTAAAAATGGGATCTCTGTCGCTCACAATAACCCTTGGGCTTCCATGTAGCTTTTGAATTCTGTCCATAAATGTAGTAGCAACTATACTTGCTTTAAATGGATGAGATAATGTACAAAAGTGTGCATACTTGGTAAGTCTATCAACTACCACCATGATGACACTCTTTCCTTCGGACTTAGGTAAACCTATGATAAAATCCATTGAAATCTCCTCCCAACATTGACTTGGAATGGATAAAGGTTGTAGAAGACCCGGGTCTTAATTGTCTCAACTTTATTCTGTTGGAAAACCAAAAATTTCGCCACAAACTTTTGAATATCAGATTTAAGGCCATCCCCAAAAAAAATCTTTCTTCACCCTGTGGTAAGTTTTTAAAAATCCTGAGTGTCCTCCTAAAGGAGAAGTGTGCAATTCCAAAAGAATCTTTTGTTTTAGTTGGGAATTTTTACAAAGATATAAGCGATCTTTGTACCATAAGGAATCATTTTTCCAACTAAATGTATCAGATGTACTAGGATCTTGCTGCAACTTTTGAATGAGTGTCCATACATCTTTGTCCTTCTTCCATTCATCTCTTGCTTCGGTTATCCAATCTGGTTGGATATTAGAAATGGCACAAAGCAATGCTTCCACCTCTTCATTCTTTCTTGAGAGTGCATCTGCAACAACATTAAGCTTTCCTTTTTTGTAGATTATTTCAAAGTCATAACCCAACATCTTTGTGACCCATTTTTGCTGCTCTTCTGAAGATATTTTTTGTTCCAAAAAGTGTTTAAGACTATCATGATCAGTTTTTACCTTGAAGTGTCTTCCCATTAGGTAAGTTCGCCATTTCTTTAGTGCATGCAGTATTGCTAACATTTCCTTCTCATAAATAGGTTTCTGTAAATACTTTCCTTGATTGGACGACTTTCAAAAGCAATGGGTCTTCCTTCCTGCATTAAAACAACACCAATTCCATTTCTTGAGGCATCACATTCCACAATAAAGGTTTTTGTGAAGTCTGACATAGCTAAGACTGGTGCTAGGCACATTGCCTCTTTAAGATGTTCAAAGGTCTTAGTTGCTTCAGGAGTCCATGAAAATGCATCTTTCTTCAATAATGTTGTTAGAGGTGCTGCTATTCTCCCATAATTCTTAACAAACTTGCGATAATACCCTGCTAACCCGAGAAATCCTCGCAACTTCTTTATGGTTGTGGGGACTTTCCATTCCTTAATGGCTTTAATTTTGTTAGGGTCTACTTTAACACCCTCGTGAGATACAATATGACCCAGATATTCCACCTCTTGTACTCCAAAGAAACATTTGGATTTTTTTGCATATAATTGTTTCTCCCGCAATAGTTTGAGCACCCTGTCAACATGTTCAACATGATCCTTCCAAGAGTTGTAGATTAGTATATCATCAAAAAATACTAGCACAAATTTTCTAAGGAAGGGTTTGAAAATGGAATTCATCAACCCTTGAAATGTAGAAGGTGCATTGGTAAGGCCAAAAGGCATGACCAAAAATTCATAATGACCCTCATGAGTTCGAAATGTTTTTTTTGGAATATCTTCGGTCTTCATTCTAATTTGATGATATCCTGAACGAAGATCCAACTTGGTAAAATAAATTGCTCCATGTAATTCATCCAATAATTCATCAATCACAGGAATGGGAAATTTATCTTTAATGGTGAGCTTATTGAGCTCCCTATAATCCAGACACATGCACCATGATCCATCCTTCTTTTGTACCAATACTACAGGAGCAGAGAAAGAACTTTGACTAGGTTGAATTATACCCGCCTCTAACATTTCTGCAGCCATACGTTCAATTTCACTCTTTTGGACATAAGGATATTTATAAGGCTTGATGTTTGGAGGAACACTTCCCAGAATCAAATGAATAGCATGATCATGATCACGAATAGGTGGGAGTCCCTTTGGAGTTTTAAAAACCTTGGAATGATTGTCCAAGGCTTTTTGGAGATCTGCAGAAATAGATGATTTTGATGTTGGAACTTCTAGTGAGCATAATTGTGCAATTATGCCTCGTTGTTCTTTCTTTAGAAGATTTTTCTTGATATTAGAGATCATTATCTTTCCCTGCTTCCCTGAAATACCCCGTAATTTGACTTCCTTTCCTTCTGAAAAAAATTTCAAGAAAAGTTCTTAAAAATTAAAATATATCGTCCCCAAAGATTGTAACCATTGTACTCCTAGTACAACATCAACACCTCCCATAGGAATGGAAAGCATTGGACTATTCAATACATATTCCCCCATGGTTAGCTTGATATTATGGAATTTTCCAGAGAAATTTATAGTTCCTCCATTTGCAACCATCACTTGACATTTTGGTGCTAGGTATAGGAAACAATTCAATTCCTTGGCTACCTTACAATGAATAAAATTATGGGTGCTACCTGAATCAATCAACACTATTACCTTTTTCTTCTTTATATGTCCTTCTATCTTGAGAGTTTGAGGAGTGGTAATTCCTGCCAATGCATTACACGATATGGTCGGACTCATTTCTTCCTCTTCTAGGGCTGGTTCCTGGTGTATATCCTCTTCTTGTTCATTTTCCTCTTCCTCTTCACAATCTATGTAAAATAATTTCTTCTCAGCACACTTATGACCTTTAGTGTATTTGCTATCACAACTGTAGCAAAGCCCTTTGCTCTTTTTTCTTCCAATTTTTGTGGTGTCAACCTTGTAGGTTGTGGAAATCTAGGCATAGCAACACTTCCTTCTTTATAGAAGTGAGTGGTAGGCTTCCTTGTCGCCATAATTTTACATTCAATTTTTCTTGCCAACCTGAATGCCTTCTCCAATGAATCATGTTCCAAAATGTGAACTTCATGTTGGATGTTATCCTTTAAAGTACCTATGAAGAGATCAATCTCATGTTCCTTTGGAATATCAGTTACCCTTATATTCAATTTTTGGAAGTCCTCAATGTGCTCCCCCACTAAACCCTTTTGTTTGAGATTTATCAATTGGCTAAAGAAGGTGTTGCTCTTTGTATCCTCATAATGTGCTATCATTTCCTCCGTAAAAATTGACCAAGTGACAGTCTTTTTACGGGAGCAAAGCCATCGATACCATACAAATGTATTTTGCTCTAAATGTAAAGTTGCAATGCGTACCTTTTGTGTGTTTTGCACATTATGGAGATCAAAATATTGCTCCATCTGTAGTATCCATGTTACAGGATCCTTTCCATCAAACTTCCTCATATCCATTTTTGGAATATGGTGGTTCTTCCCTCCAACATTAGAGTTTATGAAATCACGATTAACATTTATTTTGTTCTCATCATGGGTTTCCTCTACTATCTTTTCACCATTAGGAAACATTTCTTGTATCAACTTTGTCAAACCTTCCATGTCTGCTTTTAGATCATTCTTCATGTTTTCCATTTTCTCATCGATCTTAGCTTCCATGTCATCCATATTAGATTCCATGCCAGCTTCCATGCCATCTATCTTAGATTCCATGCCATTCTTCAAACCATCCATCTTAGATTCCATGTCTTTCTTCAAACCATCCATCTTAGTTTCCATGCCTTTCTTCAAAACTTCCATGTCATTTTTTGTTGCTCTTTGTGAGAGCAAAATTTGTTGCACTTTCTCTTGTAATTTTGATATGTCATGTTGCCATTCTTCGTCTTCATGAATCATAGTAGAGCTTTCTAAAGGCTTAATGGGTGTTGAATTATTTTTAGGGGTTTTAGAATCCAATATTGATATCTATTCTACAATATGCCCTCGGAATCAATTCAACTTGATTCTTCAAAGAAGATTCATGCAATTCAGAAAAAAAATAAAAAATAAAAATAAATAAATAAATAAATAAATAAATAAAATATATATATACACCTTTTACTTGCTTTTGAGGAGCTCGATATTGAAATTGAATTATCTATATAATTATGGATCCTCAATATCTCAAAATTCAGCCCTACAGTAGCCCTCTAAATCTTCTTTTAAATTCCATAGGTCTGATCTGATTTGGATTCTTCACAGCAAAGTTATGTCCAATCTCCCACAATGACCGAATTTTGGTCTGGTTCAATAGAGTGAACTTGTACGACTTACCATGTGTCACTGTTTCCTCCTTTGGCTTTGAAATTGATAGACTGAAAACTGAAGTTCGTCTACTTGCGGACACTTTTTACAACATTCCAATCCGATTCTCAGAGAGAGAGCTATGAATATTTTCCCATAATCACCTCTTTGAGATGAAATTCAGAAGCCTAAAAAATCCCTAACTTCCACAGATCATATCTCGGAAAATATTGCGAACCAATATCTAAAATTTTGCGAAAATGTTCATCAAGATTGCGGCTTCACACTCTAAAAATTTCAGCTTCTGAACATTTGTAGAGAAAACGTTATTACGGAAATAGCACGATGACCTGTTTAGGTTAAATTCAGGAGCCTACAAAATGACCTAACTTGCACAGATCATATCTATGAAAATATTGTGAACCAAGCTCTGAAATTTTACGATGATGTTCCTTAGGATTTTTACTTCGTACTCTAAAAATTTCAGATTCTGAACCTTTATAGAAAAAAATTTATAGCAAAAATTCCACGATGAACTGTTTGGAGCAGCGAAACCCTAGAATATCAAAGCTCTGATACCAAATGTTGTGAAACCAGCTCCAAAAAGAGAAGAAAAGAGATATCAATGCCTTAGAAATAAGCCACTTCGAGGGGGCAACCTCTAATACATTACATGAATGAAAAATTCTTGGATGATTCAAATTACAAAACCTCCTTTCTATATATAGGAGTCCATGGGGCCACAATGTAATCCTAGTGGGGCCACAATGTAATCCTAGCTAACCTAACAATAATAATTTAAGGGCAAAATAATAACAATATGGGGGTTACAAGGGTACAATAATAACAATAAGGGGGTTACACTAACAAAAATAAGGGACTATACTAGTAATATAGGGACCTAACAGGGGATCAAACCCTAGCTCAACAAGATACTTTCTCTTGCAACCCTGTATAAATAATTCAACGAAAAACCATATCTCAACAAATACTATAACCCAACTCAAACATGTCTCAATATATAAGCCTTTCTGCTCAGAACCCTCTGTTGAATCAATAATACATCAAGCCACTCCAACAACTCATTCTGCTCAAAGTCAATATATCAATGCTGTTAGCCCTGCAATTAATTCATTGCACTAGTGCTTCACAACCCAAACTTGTGTCAAGATCCTGCACATAATCTTTAGTTATTCATATTCATCAGCATATAGATATTTCCTGACATCCCTACAAAATACATTATCAGCTAATTCCCTACATACAAACACAGTCAATAATCTCTGATCTCTGCCACAGTCCTTTGAGACAAGCCAATAGTTTTCACTGTGACCCCTGAAGTAGTCCTGACTACTCATTAATGCAAACTCGAATTGCAGTATGCACTGGAAAACTCCTTAATAGAAAGCCCTATCTTTAGTCAAGCTCTACTCATGTTTCAACATATATCAAACGTTCAGGAATAATTCTAGTACAACTATAAAAGCTCTGTAGTAGCCTATCAAGAATCTACTGTCATCAACATTTGAGATTCAAAGGGTCCTCTGCATGAATGTTCAGTTATTGAGAAGACACTAATCCTAAAAACCTTTGATCTTAAGCTTATGCCAATATGAGATAGACATTACTAAGAGTCAAATGCCAAGTATTATTGCAGCACTTTACTGTATAAACTTGGCCATAGATCAAATGCTTCAGTTCATACTTATGACATGGACTACAGTGTTTATTAGTTCTATCAACCTCAAACTTTGAATGCCATCATGTAGTAGCAAGGCTACTCCAATTATTTTATAACTAACCATTTCTCAGTCCACAAGGATTAGGGCTTGAAACAAGTCTAAGAAATTACAAAGATGGGCACACATCGACTAAGAGTTCTGCCTTTTGAACTTAGTGTTGATGGAAGATCATGGGAAATTGTTGTTGTCTTCATCTGATGAAGTTATCAATGCTCCAAATAGACCTTAATTTTGGTGGTTAAGGCCACAGAATATAGAAGAGACAATTCTTTAGTAACTAGAATTCTGTGCCAAAATTTATATGCATGTTATATACCTGATCCAAAAGAGCCAAACTTCTATTTTATTGAAGATAAGGTAACTTCATTAAATTAGCAGTCTTAGGACAATAATGATGCTTCAGTAAAGAGCCGCGGATATGACCACAAAGCTACACTTCAAGGTTTTTGTAGATTAAACCATTATTTTCTTGATCTGTCTTCAACAATCTCATTGGTAAGTGACAATATTTGATTGATCGACCTTCAATTTCAGCCTGTTGTAGAGAAAATTTTTTTAGGGCTTGTTAAAGGCTACAAATCTCAATGGATAGATATACGAATAGATCGTTGATTCAGATTTATTTTGCATTCCATTAATTCCCTTGATCAGAAATTGCTTCTTCAAGACATAGGTTTCAAAAATATTGTTACAGGCTGAGAGTCTCAGAGAAAGCTTATCAAGCCAGCAAATGGTTAGAAGTACAAGGGAATTTTGATTAGTTCAATTCAGATCAGAGACCAAAATGGGTTAGAGATAGAGGTGGGTTAGACAGACGTTCCACTAGTGAGTTTTTATTTTATTTTATTTAAATTTTTGGTTTTGTCGGTCTTCCAACCTCTTAGCACCGTCGCTCTAGTGACATTTTTTTTTTTTTTAAATTTTTTGGTTTTTTCGGTCTTCCGACCTCTTAGCACCGTTGCTCTAGGGATGTTTGTTTTTTTTTTTAAATTTTTTGGTTTCGTCAGTCTTCTGACCTCTTAGCACCGTCGCTCTAGCGACGTTTTTTTATTTTTGTTTTTATTTTTTTATTTTTGGTTTCTTTGGTCTTTTGACCACTTATAACTGTCATTCTAGCGACGTCTACTTTTTTTATTTAAATTTTTGGTTTCGTCAGTCTTGCGATGCATGTGCCCGTCATTCTAGTGACACATAGGTGTCCCAAGAGTGACGTTTTTTGGTGCATCAAAACATGGTTTCTCCTCACGTCAGACTTCCGACACTTGACTTAAGCCGTCGGACTAGTGACGCTTGTGCCCGTTGGAAATGTGACGATTCATTAAACGTTGGAAGTGCGACGAAAATATAAAATGTTGGAGATATTTTCGCTATACTGACGTTTAAGTCAAGTGTCGAAAGTCCGATGTGAGGAGAAACCATGTTTTGGCGCACCGAAAAATGTTGCTTTTGGGCTGCCTATGTGTCGCAAGGGCGACATTTTAGCCATTGAAATTTGGGGAAAATGTGCTAGTGAATCTATGAGGATTGTTAGCTCTCCATAATTTGTAAGATTGGCAAGAACAAATGACAGAGGACAACATAAAACCACTTTGGAGTGCAAGACCTAGCCTTCCTAGACTCAGAGAGGGCTCTCTCTATTCTTTATGATTTATGATTTATCTTGTATTAGGCTAGTTATAGAGATTATGAGAACTATTGGTTTTGATTGGTTGGTTGTTTGGATAGACAGAACCTGTGAAGCTTAATCCATTGGGCTATGGATTCATAAGAGGCTGAATTGTGCATCAACTTTTTCAAGGGGGATTCACAGGGCAAGCTAACTATGCATACTGGATCTTACTGACAGTGTAAATATGATATGACAGGAGGTAGTGAAAGCTAAAGAGAATTTAAGAATTCTTTAACTATGCTTTCAAAGAAAAACACTTAAGATATTAGTTCCGTGAAGCTAAAGAGCAGTTAAGAATTCTTTAACTAAACTTCAAAAGGGAAAATTTAAAGATATCAGCTTTGGTAAGGCTAAAGAGCAGTAAAAAATTATTTAACTAGACTTCAGAGGAAAACCTTAAAGACAAAAATTCTAGTAGAGCTAAAGAGCAGTTAATAATTCTTTAGTTATATTTCAGAGGAAAACATTAAGATAACAAAACATACTAAATTAAGTTGCTCTTTCAACATATCTTAATCTAAAACTTGTGTTTTGTAATCAGAGAAAGGGATGCACAATATGAAAAGACAGAAGAAAACATTAACACAAAGAAAAGAACATCACCATTAACATAGCTCAAGGATCCTGTGAACAATTTTTTATTATTGATGCCCAAATTAAAATAGTTACAGAACTCTGATAGTTCTTACAATGCTAGCTTCAACAGGGCCTATACTTTCCAACCCTTGATAATTAAAATACATGTAGTATTTAACTAAAACTGGGGCGGTTTCCCTAATCTAGGTCGGAAATCCACATTAACTACAAAGTAAATGGAATTTTGACAGTTGCTGCCACGCAGAGCCTAAACCAAAATATATCTAATAAACTGCCTGTAACATTAACTTCCGAAATAACTTCTGAACTAACATTAAAATATCTCTGGCACACCGGCTGTAACATTAACTTTTGCAACTCTTCACACAAAAAGAAAGTAGGCTGAAGGTGACTGAGGTGGTCACGAAGGAGCAAGGAACATGACTTCGACATCTGGCCCTTCTTTTGGACCTCCTTATCTGAATCATAAATTATGATGCAGCACTAGCTACGACCATTGATTAGTGGCTGTGCTGCTGCTTCTTCACTTTTTGTTGTTACATCTTGGATCCCCTTCTTTGCTTGACTTGACCCTTCTGGCACGTTCTCTGTTCATATGAATCTTCACACTTGGTGGCTTTGGCGGATTATCACAACACTAACCCTTTCTTCTTTTAGCAAGAATTCCCTTCCCCTAGAAAAATGGCAATGAGTGGTTTTGATGGAGAACAAATGGTATTCAGACCCCCCTCTGAAGTGGTAAGTGGTAATAGAGGGTAGGTGTGCGAACTCATGAGAGAACGATACATCACGGATTTGGGCAGCCATGAATACTAGACTTTGGACCCCCCCTCCCGTGTTAACAAGAAACTGTCAAGAGGGGGGGGGGGGTTGCGAAGTGGATCCCTGCCGTAGATCTGAAGCGAGCTCCAAATATGCTGTAGAAAATTACAAGTGCTCTATCTTGCTGATTTGAATTTTTGTCACTTAGCAATTGCAATCGGGTCCCACCGACGTCCGTCTTGCTCTGGTGCTCCATGGATTTTACGTTATAAACCCCTTTCCCTCCTCCGATGCGATTTAACACATAAAGGCCCAGCACACAGATTTGAAATTATTTGAAATATGCCTTCGAAAACACATCGCATTCGGGCCTCCATCCCACTTCGCACGACGCAAAACTTAACTTTTCCTTAGCTCTCTAAACTTTAAAACCTGCGATGCACGATTTGAGATTGGGCACCACCACATCACACATTGCACTTCGACGAATTTAACATTTACCTTGGTAGTTAACTTGTAAAACTTGTGATGTGCGGTATGTGGGATGACGTCACCATGCCACATCATTTGCCACGTCACCATAGGTCACTGATCGGAGCATCTAACCTTTTTCCTCTGAACTTGTGATCCGTGCTCGAGGTCCACCTGGCATCGCACATCACACATCGCTCTGTTTTTCTTTTACCATTTTCACTTACCCTTTATCATTTGTAATCTGTGAAGTGCGATTGAGCCCCACTGCATCGCACATCGCATGTCGATGATTTTAACATTTAACTCCCATGGTAACCTTTGAAACTTGCGATGTGCAATATGTGATCGCATTGCATCGCAACTTAAAACTTTAAAGTTGTGGGTGCTTATAGGTAAGTTATGAAAAGGTGTGAAATGCAATCTGCGATGCACTAAAAGTTGGCAAGTGCGAAAAAGGGTAGAAGGTAACGAAAAAGGCCTTATGAAGGATTTTTTGCAGATTTTGGCCACTTATAAAGGTTCAGGCGGGTCCTAACATATCGCATCGGCAAAGTTTTAAGTTTTTGGTGATGATTTGCAAAGAGAAGCTGGAAACTTGCGGGTTGCGGAATGCGGGCAAAGCTTAGATATATTCATATTTTTTCAACACAAGTGAGTTTTATGAGGCGGTAAGTCCGAAAAGTTTATGTATGTGGGCTTTGAGTTTAAAAAGGATTTTTAGAGAACGAGAGTGTCAAAGTAAGTAAAATGAAAGGTAGGAAGAGAGAAGATGAGAAATAATGAAGGCAGTGAGATTTAGCTCATCGCCACACTTACTTAGTTATATTTCCCTCTTTAACTGAATTCAAATGGAAAGTAGATTATTTTGACCCTTCTAATAGCCAAGATCTCCTATTCTCTTCTGGAAATAAATGATAGTCATGGAATATTATTTTTCGCATGGAAAATATAAGGAATAGGCAGTCACCTTGTGATACTGTAAAAATACAAGAGTCTAATAGTGGCACCAACTGGGATGGCAGCTCCTTCAGGAGGTGTCAAGAACATCATTTGACTAGTAGCTTGATCCATTGGGTTGACCTTGCTTTGCAATCTGATTTGCTAAAATATCTGTGGCTGAAAACCTTCAAGTTGAAGTCAACACTCTCTGCAAACTGAAGTCTAGCACATACTTGATCTAAAAAATAGAAAGCAATCTAAAAATAAATTTTTGAAAGATGCTCAGAGTACTGAGCTTATTTTCACAGCTACCTACCCTACTCTAACTTGGAGATATATATACACTAAGTGAACTCCTTTCTCCAATGCAACGAATCAAGTAAATGACAACATGATTGATTCTTGTTTAGCTTTTTGAGTATGCTGAAACAACAAAAGGGCCACTCCCATTTTATTGGCCTCTGAAGAGTAGTGCCCAAAATTTTCCTTAAACTCTACAAAAAAACATTCCTGGAATAGCATACTCTTTCTTGAGGTGATTCCAAGAAACCAACAAAAGGATCTTGGAACAATACATGGCCCTGAGGATTCAAATAACAAGCTTCATCTACGACCACTGCTTGTTCAACTTTGTCGTGCTCCAGATTCTTCTGAAAGAGAACCTCTATCCATTCTTCATGGTCATCTGATATGGAATCCTCATAATATACCACTATGTTGTTCTCAAGCAAAACTGGTATGTCTTGAACGAGTTGGATGAATTTTGTTTGAAGGCCATCATTTTGATGAATAGGAGAACTCTCTAGCAATAGGCCTTCAGGAGAAGGTATAACAACATCAGTGTCAATTTTTTCTTCTATTTCTTCATGAGGAAGTGCTTCAGTACACAAATTAGAAGTAGAAAAAATAGAAATAATATCTTCCTTACACAAAAATTTAGAGGCTGGCTGCATGCTTAGAATCTGATTGATTTCTTCTTCATTTAAAGGAGGAGGGATTCTTTGTGTTCTTTGGATTGAACAAAAAATGTTTTATTTCTCTTATGAAGATTGATCATGAGGCTGAATGCCTTCTTGAGCCTCACACAAAAGAGAAGATGAATTATTAGTTGTCCCCATAGAGAGATCTTGTGTATCTTCTTTAATTTCATGGTTGCTTTCATTCTCAGCTAACTTCTCTTGGTTTTCATGACAGTTAACTTGAGCATGAAATTCATGAATTGCTTCTGAGTGATACTCAGGATGCCAATTTCCAAAATATTCATAAATATTTACAAGGTATTGTATGAGATCCTCATATTGATCACAAAAATTTTAAGCTAATGATAAAGATGGAGAATTTTCTTTATAATGCTCATAAAAAACCTTGTGGAAATTTTTTAAAGAAAACAAACTACCATGACTCAGGCCTTCATACCATTCCCTTGCTTTTCCTTCTAATGTTACCATGAACATCTTCATGAGGCAATCCTCATGCCATTAGAATTTCAACCTCCATGAGTGTATATGAAATTTAATGAGATGTAACAAGGATCATTAACCTTCTCATCCTGAAAAATAGGAAGATTTCTGTCCCAATTTACCTGAGGCATTTTTGTGGGAATCTAGGAATGTGATCTCTACTCATTGGAGCGTACTTGCATTGTATTCTTGGATCCATCTTGTCAATCGGCTAGAGGGCATGGTCACTGTATATTCACCATCGATATGGATTCTTCTACTAGTGGAGTCTTTAGGTTAACTGAAAACTGTGGAGTTGACAAGTGGAGGATTTTAACTTTCTTCTGTCTAGCTGTTGTCCACCATCAACACCTAGAGACCAATCTTGGAACATACTTGAATCATTCAATATTTTGATTGGGGTTTATGAGTTCTAAATAAATATTAATCTTTTTCACTAACTAAGGTCCCCATTATGGTCGCCATTATGTTAGCTCTCTGTAATTTGTAAGATTGGCAAGAACAAACGACAGAGGACAACATAAAACCACTTTGGAGTCCAGGACCTAGCCTTCCTAGACTCAGAGAGGGCTCTCTCTATTCTTTATGATTTATGATTTAGCTTGATGATTATAATTTTTGATATTAGGCTAGTTATAGAGATTATGAGAACTGTTGGTTTTGATTGGTTGGGTGGTTGGACAGACAGAACCTGTGAAGCTTAATCCATTGGGATATGGAGTCATAAGAGGTTGAATTGTGCATCAAATTTTTCAAGGGGGGATTCACATGGAAAGCTAACTATGCAGACTGGATCTTACTGGCAGCGTAAATATGATATGACAGGAGCTAGTGAAAGCTAAAGAGAATTTAAGAATTATTTACCTATACTATCAAAGAAAAACACTTAAGATATTAGTTCCATGAAGCTAAAGAGCAGTTAAGAATTATTTAACTAAAATTCACAAGGGAAACTTTAAATATATTAGCTTTGGTAAGGCTAAAGAGTAGTGAAGAATTATTTAACTAGACTTCAGAGGAAAACCTTAAAGACGACAATTTCAGTAGAGCTAAAGAGAAATTAAGAATTATTTAGTTATACTTCAGAGGAAAACATTAAGATAACAAAACATACATAATTAAGGTGCTCTTTCAATATATCTTAATCTAAAACTTCTGTTTTGTAATTAGAGAAAGTGATGCACAATATGAAAAGACTGAAGAAAAAATTAACACAGAGAAAAGAACATCACCATTAACATAGCTCAAGGATCCTGTGAATGGTTTTTTATTATTGATACCCAGCTCAAAACAGTTATAGAACTCTGATAGTTATTACAATGCCAACTTCAACAAGGCCTATACTTTCCAACCCTTGACAATGAAAATACATGCAGTATTTAACTGCAATTGGGGTGGTTTCCCTAATCTAGGTCCGCAATCTGCATTAACTACAAAGTAAATGGAATTTTGACAATTGCTGCCACGCAAGGACCAAACCAAAATATCTCTGATAAACTTCCCGTAACATTAACTTCTGAAATAACATCTGAAATAACATTAAATATCTTCAGCACAACGAATGTAACATTAACTTCTGCAACTCTTTATACAACAAGAAATTAGGTTGAAGGTGGCTAAGGTGGTCACGAAGGAGCAAGGAACATGGCTTTGACATCTGGCCCTCCTTTTGGACCGCCTTATCTGGATCATAAATTCTGATGCAGCATTGGCTACTCTCATTGATTAGTGGCTATGTCGCTGCTTCTTCGCTTTCTTCTATTACGTCCCGGATCCCCCTCTTTACTTGACTTGACCATCCTGGCCCATTCTTTGTTCATATGAATCTTCACTCTTGGTGGCTTTGGCAGATTCTCAGAACACAGACCCTTTTTTCTTTTTGCAGGAATTCCCTTCCCCCAGGAAAATGGTGGTGAGTGGTTTTGACAGAGAAAAAATGGTATTCAGACCCCCCCCCCAAAGTGGTAAGTGGTAATAGAGGGGAGGCATGCGAACTAATGAGAGAATGACACATCAAAGATTTGGGCGGCCATGAATACCGAACTTCGAACCCCCCCTCCCAGGTTAACAAGAAACTATCGGGGGGGGGGGCGCAGGATCGAAGTGGATCCTCACTGTAGATCTGAAGCGAGCTCCAAATCCACCGTAGAAAATTACAAGCGCTCTATCCCGTTGATTTGACTTTTTGTCTCTTAGCGATTGCGATCAAGTCCCACCATCATCCGTCTTGCTTTGACGCTCCACGACTTTTACGTTATAAACTCCTTTCCCTCCTCTGATGCGATTTAACATAGAAAAGGCCCCACACACGTATTTGAAATTCTTTGAAATATGCCTTCGAAAACACATCGCATCCGAGCCTTCGTCGCACTTCGCACAACAAAAAACTTAACTTTTCCTTAGCCCTCTAAACTTTAAAACTTGCAATGCATGATTTGCGATCGGTCCCACCTCATCGTACATCGCACTTCAGCGAATTTAAGATTTACCTTGGCAACTAACTTGTAAAACTTGCGATATGCGGTATGCGAGATAACTTCACCATGCCACATCATCTGCCACATCACCATAGGTTGCCTATTGG